>JACEIK010004006.1:14293-57803 GCA_018107945.1 Datura stramonium
CCCTGGCAGGTACACCTCAATCTACATATGCCTACTCGTAAGATTGTAGCCCCGTAGGCAAGCTATAACTGTATCTTGATAACACTTGGTTCCTATATCTCTATCTATATCTTGAGCCTTCTAGGCTCCTATAGCTGTATTTGAGCCTTCTAGGCTTTGGTAACTGCACCACGAGCACACAAGGCTCTACTGAGGGTCTTTAATACCAACTTAGGCATAAAGGAAGTCTATAAGTGAATAGACGTCAATATGACTCTGTAGGCCTCAATATGGTCTTTCCAGACATTTTATAGTTCTTATAAGAAAAGTATAGCCCCATAGGCAGGGTACGCTTGATTATAGCCCTTCTAGGAAATCTTACATGGGCATCCACATGAACAACCTGCAAGTGTTGGCCTAAATACTTAAAAACTGACAAGATAGACGATTTAGGTGTCATATAATCTATTAAGCTATCAACAAGTAAGGTGGTCTTTTATGCGATCTGTACGACAATCTGTACGTCGTATGTAGCTATAAGATCGCTAACAATAGGTACAACACCTTGATACTTACCCCAAAAGTTCAATAGGCCGTCATGGTGCCACTACCCGATGGTCGAACTACAATACTAAAATTCTAGCTCTATAGGTATCAAGATATGCGAAAGGCGAGCTTTATTGTATATAGGCATCATAAACATTCACTCTTATCACCAAACTACACGTTATGCTGTTAATGATGAACAAGGAGTGTTAAATAGCTAACCACAAACCCTTATGGCATTAGTAAGGCAACAAGACATCAATAGCTAATCTAAGCAACAAAAATTCATATAAATGACTCTTATGTCGCTCCTAATCAAAAGGAAAATAGCTAGACATGGAAAATATCGGTAAGGGATACTTATACCAAATTATTAGTTCAACTTCCAATAGCTAACCAATAGTAAGAAACATAGTCATGACCGCTACTACTTTTGACAACAAGTTGTATTAACGATATCACTAAGAAAACTTGTCGAAGAGAGTTTAGACTTAACATACCGCTTTTCGTACGTTCGATTTTACCGGCAAGAACTCTAGCTCAAGCTTACAATTCCTTTATCCTTTATCCAATTATATCAGCATATATACGACATCTAAACATCCATATATAGCCAACAAGAACAACAAAAACTTCCAATCACTTACAACTTCTGATGAGGTGTAGAACAAGGAATTTTGTACGATAGGGAGGAATAAGTACTTACCCTAACTTTTTAAATAAACATAGCCTTGGAGGAACTCAATTTCCAAAACTTCTAACACCTTATCACATCCAACTTATGTCACGACTCGAGCGTAGGCTCGGATCATAGACATGGGACAAGGGACCCCGAGGGACCCCAAGTCAACCCATGACATAAGCATTCACTAACTCATTCAATAAACATGAAGAAATCATAATTATAAACTCAGGGAAAGTCAAACTTTATATAAAAATAGAATGAACATCTGAAGCTGAATATATGTCTAATTTTGATAAGCCTCTAATATGGACGAGCTGATGGGACAGCACCCCCAACTAGCTCAACAATACTGAAACTGAAAGACATCTAAAACAACTGAAGGTCTAGTCCTCGAAAGATGAGAACTCACCAAATAAGCAGGTACTAACTCTCTTCAGCAACTACGAACGGGACTGAACCTGAAGACCGGGTCCTACATCATGAAATGATTCAAAATAGAAAGTATGCGGTCAGTACGTGAAATGTACCGAGTATGCAAGGTAAGTGAAACCGCTAAAGTAAAATAAATCGTTTTAAGCAACTCATACATTTCATAAGCTTTTAAGTGTAAGTAGAGGACTACATGCATTCATTCTGAATTTGTACTCTTATCATAACGTGTTCATGCATAACTTTAGAACATCACAACTGACTCGAATGACTCAAAGCTGAAACATAACATTTATATCAAAAGATGAACAATGAGCCAAACCTTACTTTTTAAACATGCATGCATAAGTAATCATCATGATTAGTGAAAAGCAAAACCAAACGATATAGACAGTGGGATACTCGTCACTTAACCGACATACCACGATAGAGCTTACTTGGCCCCAACTATCACACTCAAGTGGGTAAAGCCGTCCATAACCTTGCCAGGGCGATGGATGATTCCATGATATCAATATCAAGCTGAAGGCTCAATCGGGCTGGGGATAGCTCACAAGGGAGGTCCCAATAATATAATAATATCAACCTACATTGACGCGTAGTTCTGGGGAATAAGGTAGTCGACCCTTCACCCGCTCAGTGCTAGACTCTTCTCCCTAAACATGCAATGCTCTACATCATATATAGCAAAGCTCAACATCGTCTATTGACGAAGCTCAACATCATCTATTGAAGAAGCTCACGATGAAATCATGCATAACTCAACATTGTATAAAACGAATCTGAACATTGTCTATTGACAAAGCTCAATAATGACCTACATCTCAATTATGAAATCATGTGTATGAGAAGATTTATTTCGAAATATACCACAAGCTCAATTATAGGTGGGAGCATCTACTCCAAATCATGTGGTAAGCTACATATAGAAATATTTACTCAATGTACCACAAGCTAGAATTTATAATAAAAATTAGGAAATTACACTTTAAACAATATGGTAAGCTTATGTCAGGAAAAATCATAACTTTAAATCGACATATGGGCATCACCCAAGGCTCTACCATACTTGGATCTAATCAATTAACTTTGAAAACAACTACGTAATCTTGGGTAGATTTAGAAACATGCTTTTCATCATCAACTTCATCATCATCACACATTTACCAAAAATCTCTTTCTTTATGAACTCTTCACCCATGGGCGTTTTAGATTCACATTTTGGAAAATAATTTTTATAAGGGAAAACAAGTTAGAATCCTCCCAAGCTTCATAAATCATCAATATAAACTCAATTTAATCATAGCCATGTATAGAGGTTGAAGAATCATGCAATTGGGCAAAACCCCATACTTGATCATAAATAATTTCATCACATTTTGATAGGGAATGAGCATGGGTGTGGAAGAAAACACCCACTCATAGCCTTAAATACCTAAAAATGGTGAATTCTAACACCGTCTAATCGCCCAGTTGCGATTCCAATTGGAAACCTTGGGATTTCACCTTGAACCTTCCCTTCAAACCTTCAAACTTGCATGCATGAGAGTAATGGCTTAGAATAGGTTTTCCCCTACTAAAACCCCACTAAAATGAGCCTTAAACGATGTAGTATAGGTCCTAGGAACTTAGGAATTACAAAAAGACCCTTACTAATTTCGCTGGAAAACACTGCCAGGTGACCCTAACGGGTGACCTGACGATTCGTCAGGACGCGCAACGACTCATTGAGTCGCCCATCAAGTGCACTGGTTAACTGGACTGCTGGGGCTCGTAACGGGGAACTTAACGAATCTTCCCTAGAGCCCACGACTCGTGTCACCTCCTGTTAAGTACACTGGATAAATCCTTCTTTGACATTCCAACTCCCCCCACAATTGACATGAAGACTCGTGGTGGATGACCACGAGTCGTTACATTACTCGTGGGGTCCTCGATCCCTTGATCACTCCAGGCCTTCTCACGAGTCACTTGACGACTCATGGGGTCTTGTCGTTCAGTGACTCTTTCTGCAACTGCTGGGCCATTTTCCAGTTTTTCCCTATTTCAACTTTCAGGTTCGATCTTTTAATTCTCAAGTTATAACAAATTCGAGCCAATTTTGATGAAACATCTCTTTCATGATGTTCTCCATGACCTCAATAATCTATATCCAAGTTGGATTGATGTTTGGAGATGATTTGACCCTTCAATTTTATTCAAATTCATGAAAAGTCTAGGGGAAATATTGGGAGAACGAGTTACTCAGCTCTATGGAAATTATGGTGAGAAAATAATGAAATTTGGGTCCAAAATCTCCTGAAATAGGTTAACCAAAAACCAACCCAACCTGGCTGGCCCGAGACCTGCTTCTGTCCGGACAGTCTGCGGTAAAATACTCATAACTCTTTGATCTGATGTTCTAGAAACTAGGCTCAAAGATCTCTAATTTGATATATTTTATGAGTCTAACTCTTTATAGATCAGGGGAAAACCTCCAAAACATATGACCCAAATTTTAAAGGATTTCCAAGAGTAACATGCAAGAACTTTGCCAATTTTTGCTTTACAACCTACTCAAACTCAAATCTTAACATACGATAATTCAATGATTTGAATACCTCATAGCATATACTTCTTATGGTATTAAGCACTCTTGGCATTTATCTCTTAAATTATAACGGGTGTTACAGCTAGTTGGGGGCTTGCCCCATCAACTCATTGTATGTTAGAGGCTTTTCAGATGATAATATATAGATATTCAATTGTTTTGACTTGTTCTTCCAGTTGATACATTTATGATATCTTTAAATTTCGGTTATGCTATATCTTAAGTTTGTTCCGCTTAGTGAACACTTATACTGATGTTATGCATGTACAGTGGGTTAGTTGTGAGCCATTCGAGTTCTAGGTATCGTGTTACATATGAGGTCTATGCTTAGGTTGTGACAAAGCTTACCTCTATTCGGCTCCAAATGGCTGACAGGTTAATCAAAACGCAAGTATCGGTGGTGGAGGATGTATTGGTGAAGGTAAGGAAATTTGTGTTGATGTCCAATTTTGTGGTATTAGATTGTGATATTGACATGGATATCCCAATTATTCCCGGGAAATCTTTTCTTGCTATTGGGAGGGCACTTATGGATTCGGAGAAACATGAGATCATATTTTGGGTCAAGAATGAAAGAATAACCTTCAAAGAGGGGAAAGGCCACTTATTGCCCATAGATGTTTGGAATATTTGTGTGACTGACATAGTTGAGGATAAAGTGGGAAGAGATGATCATGAATCTAAGGAGTCACCCAATAAGAAGAAGGCTAAACACAAATGGGTAAAGCAGTATCTCTATGGTTCTAATGGAAGAAAATTGGTGAGAAAGTCTCATCCTAAGGATGACTCACTATTGTGCTATTCAAGTATCATGCATCATGCAACGAGGTTAAATCAGGCGCTTCTTGGGAGGCAATCCAAAGGATGTTACACAATGTATACTATCCATGTTGTGTCGCAATGTTAAATGAAGAGCTTCTTAGGAAGTACACGAAGTGTTTTTGGACTAATAATGTTGATGAATGCAGGTTTGATCTTAAAATGGTAAAAAAATTACACAAGGAAAAATGAGAAATCTCCAGCCTCCTAAGGATATTGAGAAGGCGGTCCGCATCTTCAAGATGTAGACCGTCAATCTATCCATAACTTGGAGGCCAGATATGGACATCTTCTGTTTGTTGAATGTCAAAAGATGGTCTCATATGCATCGCATATTGAAATGATGGTTTGATATGCGTATTCACATATTGGAAATGACAAAATCAGTTTTCTAGGCCGCTATTTTTTAATGAAGTGAGGGCATTTGGGTCACTTTACATAATTGTGTTTTAAAAAATGGGTCATCGTTTTAAAGGACGACCATCCTCTTTAAACTCGACTCCGACTAGAGCGAGGTTTAAAAGTGAGACTCACCCGAACTCCCTCACGTCCTATAACTTTTTCCCTACCGTTTTCCCCTCACAATCCACCATTTTTGAAATTTAAAAGCTTGAAAACTTGAATATCATTTTCTCCAATACGTAAATTCACCACTCTTTATCATCCTAGCAATAAAGTGTCGAGCACCTAGGGGTTGCATACAATGTAGAGAAAGTGAATATTTTCACATCGGATGCACTGCATGTCACGCCCACTGGGAGGCATGATCGACACCTGCTTCTACTAGGATCTAAACCGGCTCGATAGCTTATGCACCTCCGTGCATGCCTAACTTCAAATCAAGAAATCAATTCAAGCAGAGTCTCTACAGAATACATCCCCGACCGACAAGACCTTTATAGCCACTATAAAAGAAGGAGAAATCTAACTAGTAACAAAAATAACAGGGGAATCTTATGCGCCGACAAGGCCACCATGATGTCTAGTTATAATTGTAAAGTAAACCCATCACTAAACTAAGCTATGGCCCACAATGCCACTAACTAACAACTAAACAAGGCCCCATATGCCAAATACATAAAATAAAGCACACGGGCCCCACACGGTCAACAAAACTAAACTGCAGGGAATCTCAAATAATTCGCAAGCCTCTAAGAGAGGATAATGGTCGGAGACAGGCCCTAATCTACCCGTAAACTATACAAAACAAAAAAGAGTAAACCTTATAGCTAGAAGTCTGGAGCAAAAGAGCATCGCTCCGCTAACTCTTGTTAAAAGCTAAGAAGATATCGGTCCACGCTTCATTCCAAGCACCTCGCAAGCAAGTAACGTAGCACACCAAGAAGTGCATCAGACAATATATACCGAATATGTAAGGCAAGAATTATAAATAACTGAATGAACTAAAAGAAAACTAAAAGTAACCGAAAGAAAGGAATAGAGATACTACCTAAATAGCTAAACTTCCCGCCGCTTCAATCTATCGCAGAACTAATGTAGAAAAGAACCTTACCTCGCCCCCATAAGCCAAGGTACAACCAAGACATAATAACCCACCCGAGGCCCCTCTATAAGCTCCTGCGAGTACAATTCAATTATATACTCCTACAAGTGTCACACCGAGTCAACTAATATCTATAGTCAGTCCTACCGGGCCCCTTGGGTCTTCAACTCGCCCGCTCGCCCTGCAAACAATAGCCGTGTTCGAGTCTAGTGGACTCCCGATATTCCGCACCTCTGCACCAGGCTCAATGGGGGTGTGGTGCCGATACGACATATAATAATCCAAATGCATGGAATGGACTATGCGAGGACTGGGACCCTATCTTCATCCCTCGCGGACGACATACTTCTCCTTGGAGTGACGTCATCTCGCCCCCGGCCTGCGTGGACACAACTAGTAACCCCGAGGTTGGTTATGGAAGGCTATACAAATGGCAAAATCAATCCCAAACTAAACATGTAGGCAATCGTCTCGCCTAATAACAACAACTAATCACAATACATATACTTCTAATTCTCTTGTTGTGGATTCAAACCGAGTTAAATACTAAAGAAACTAACTTGCCGAATGGATTTTGCTTTAACATACCCGGGTTGCCGATTTCTGATTAACTTGCAAGTTTCAATTCGTATTCAATAGTTCTTTCCAACCGTAATCGTATTACTGGAGAATGAGACAAGTTTACTACTTCACCCAGCGTAAAACGATGTTTTAAATATTAACGTTAACTATACCAATTTAACGAAATATGGCCAAAAGAGTATAATTTCTCGAGATTTCAGATGGGAGAACATTTACTTGAAGTCAGATCGTATAGAAATCGCTTGGAGCAATTCCCGACAACTTTTGCTCGACTAAGCTACGATTTGCCAGAGAATTTCATGAAAATAACTACGTAGCAATGCTCCCCGCAGACTTAGACCTCCATAATTCGAAGTTAAATTGAATTCGGTTCGCATTCGATAGTGTAAACCCGACAAAAATCTATCAAACCTTCATTTCTCTCTCTCTGGCTGAATATGTTTGAAGGAAATGAACTGAAATTAAACTAAGGGACTATATGGGTGGTGGCATGGGGGTACGCCGCATTACCTATCGCGCTCATCCCTCCTCGCGTGCACCGCGCCTCTCAAGGCACCGAGGGGCTGCACGCGCGCTTTCCCAAGGTGCCAGGTTCCTGGCTGGCTGGCCACGGTGGCCCTTGCGGCTTGGCCTCGCTTGACCCGACTTCGAGGCTTCTCTACGCGCATCGTACCCTTTATTTGCAACAAATCCACACGTATGCTTATGAGTTAATAAGCTTTTACTAGGTGTAACATCTCCTCCCTCCCTTAGAAAATTCTTCCTCGAATGTCAACACAACCTACAAGGGGTTTAACTCTTTACCCAAGATTTAGAAAATTTCGGCATTTTCCCCGTAATATGGACTATTCGAAACCTAAAATGCAGAAAAGTATAGATATCTCACATGACGCTATACAACTCTTTTATAATAAGATTGTAGTCAACCGAGCAATATATGTAACATAAATCATAAAACAACAATCAATCAACAACTTTACCTTAACTACATAGTTCGGGCTAATCCTCTGAACAAATGAGGATATTTGGATCTCATATCGTCTTCGACCCCTCCCAGCCACCCTTCCCTATTCTTGTTTCTCCACAAGCATCTTTTAATGGAGGCGACATCTTTAGTTCTCAACTTGCGAACTTGCCGATCCAATATGGCCACTGAACCCTTGTAGGCTAACTCCTTAATAACCTAGACGCCCTCTCAACCGGCACGACTTAGGAAGGATCCCCTATACACTTTCTTAACATCAATACATGAAAGACTGGGTGGACAAATTCCTAACTCGAAGGCAAATCTAGCCTCGTATGCCACTCCGGCCTATTCTCCGAGAATTTGATAATGCACTCAATAAACCTCTCGCATAAGCTTTCCTTTTACCGAACCTCATCACACCCTTCATCGGTAAAATTTTTAGAAATACCTAGTCGTCTACATCGAACTCCAAGTTCCTACGCCGTACATCAATAGATTTCTCGGCGGCTTTGAGCCGCGCCAAGAGCTCTCTCGATAGCTTCACTTTTCTCCTATGACTCCGATGGATCATCTCGGTCCAATTAACTCCCGATTCTCTGCTCGATCCAACCAACTGGGGAGCTGTAGTTCCGCCTGTATAAGGCCTTGTATGGTGCCATCTCAATTCAAGCCGAGTGGTAACCGTTATTGTAAGAAAATTCAATAAAGGGTAAATGTTTCATCTCGCCTACCTCCCGAAGTCTAGTATGCATGCCCATAACATATCCCCGAGCATCTCGGATTGTACGTTCTTGTCGGTCTACATCTATTTGAGGATGAAATGCCTTACTCGATTAACTTGTGTTCCCAACCACTTCAAAGACCGCTGTAACCTACGTGACTGCAGGCTCCTCTATCGTAAATGATAGATACCGGGAACCATGCACCCAACTACTTCCCTAATATGCAATTCAACATAGTCTCGGGCCGAGAAGGGTCCGACTGCGTAAAATGAGCCGACTTCATGAATCTCGAAGTAACAATCACACAATGGAGTCAAATCTCGCGTTTAGTACGGTAACTTTGCCATGAAATCATTAATTGCCTCCCATTTCAACATAGGCACGCTATTTCCTATGTCAACTCGCCGAAGTTTTTGATGTTCTACCTTCACCTGCTAGCAATTAGGGTATTGTGCCACATTCTCACAATTTTTCATTTACTAGCCACCAATAAATTTCTTTATGTCATGATACATCTACAGCCCGGTGTAGAGAATAACGGGAGTAATGTACCTCTACCATGATATACCGGGCGAAGTCTCTTGCAACATCTGGAACGTAGAGGAGACCCTTACATCTCACAACCCCATCCTCGCTACTCGAAAACCGATACTTCTCCATGTTATACCTTATCTATGAGTCAGTACTGTGTTAGGATCTTCATACTACCGATCTTACTTCTACAACTAGGATGATACTGCAAAGCATTTTTGAATCACCGCCACGTCATAGTCTTTTAGCAATTCTAACCAGCCGACGCTGCCGTAGATTCAACTCTTCTATGTAAAGATATACCGGAGGCTTTATGGTCGCTGAAAATATCTAAATGGACGCCGCATGCATAATGCCTCCATATTTTCAAGGCATAAACCACTGCGGCCAACTCTAGATCATTGTAGTTCTTCTCATATTTTCTCGCCCGCTTTCAAAGCATAAGAATCACCTTACCATGCCGCATAACACATCCTACCCCAACACTCCGACGCACGCAATACACCGCATAACCCTCTCGAACCTTCGGGAAGAGCTTGGGCTTGCTAGCGTTGATGTCAATATGTTTTTCAGTGTCTTGGAAACTCGCTCACACGCTTCATTCAATGAAATTTGGCCGCCGAGCCAACATAGTCAAAGGTGCCGATAAGGTAGAAACCCTTCTACAAACTCGTAATACCCTGGGCTAACCCCAAGAAACTACGCACCTCGTTGGAGTATGGCTCAGGCCAGCCTTACCACCTCAATCTTTTGTGCATCCACCAATACCAAAGATTCGACATAATATCTAAAAAGCTACGTAATTCATCCGTAACTTGCACTTAGAAAATTTTGCATAAACCGGCGATCTCTCGAGAATTTGGAGCACCGTGCGTGAGATGATCTCGATGTTCTTCTTTGGAACGAGAATACACCGTAATATCATCAATGAATACTTCATTTGCCAAAACAAATTCAGTACTACCGAAGATGCCGTTCTCATCGATCAATGAACACGCAGAGCATTTGTCAATTCGAAGGACATGACTAAGAATTCAAAATGGCCATGGGGCTTAGTCTCAAGGGGCCGCTGGGATATCTCTCCGAACCCGAACTCCGTGATACCAAGACCTAAATCGATTTTTGAGAAATACTTCACCTCAGAATCGATCAAACAATTCATCTATTCGAGGAAGTGGGTATTCTTTCTGATGGGGACTTTATTTAGTCAGCTTAGAAAGGTACACACGTGAGGGAGCCATCCTTCTTTTTACTAAATAGAACTGCGCACCCACGCTGAAGTACTTGGCTCCGATGAAGCCCTTATCTAGTAGATCTTTTAGTTGTTCCTTCAATTCTCTAAGCTCAATGGGAGCCATTCGGTATGGAGGGATGGAGATAGGCCGGGTACCGTAATAGGTCGATGGAAAAATTGATTTCCTGGGTGGCCGGGGATACTCAGAATTAATCGTGCTCAATTTTTTGTGAATCCACCTAATACTCTTCAAGATTCTGACACAATATGGTCCCAAAAAGCGCGTAATTCATCCAGAACTTGCACTTAGAAAATTTTGCATAAACTCGGCTATCTTTGAGAATTTGGAGCACCGTGCGTAAATGATCTCGATGTTCTTCTTCTAAACGAATACACTGTAATATCATCAATGAATACTATCACAAACAAATCCAGGTACGTTCGAAGATGCCGTTCATCGATCAATGAACACCGCAAGAGCATTTGTCAATCCGAAGGACATGACTAAGAATTCAAAATGGCCAAACCTGGTCCTTAAGGCCGGCTGCATATCTCTCCGAACCCGAACTCCGTGATACCAAGATCTTAAATCGATTTTTGAGAAATACCTCGCCCTTGTAACCGATCAAACAATTCATCTATTCGGGGAAGTGGGTATTCTTTTCTGATGGGGACTTTATTTAGCCGCTGGTAGTATGTACACATGCGGAGGGAGCCATCCTTCTTTACAAATAGAACTCACACCCTACGTTGAAGTACTTGGCCCATGAAGCCCTTATCTAGCAGATCTTTAGTCAGTTTCCTTCAATTTCTGCTGCCGAGCTATTCTATGGAGGGATGGATATAGGCCGGGTACCGCAATAGGTCGATGGAAAATCGATTTCCCCGTGCCGGGGATACCAGAAGTTAATCGGGAATACATCTCGAAATTCATTGACTACTAGAATGGACTAAAGAGTTGGGGATTCTCGCTTGGACATCCAACCCCGACAATAAGGATAGGTGCAACTCCTTTTATCAACTTCGCCCGGTGATGTGGATATAAACTTCATCTTTTGGCGTGATGCATTGCCTTAAACTCCCGAACTACCTCCTTGGAAAGTGAAACCGACGGTCTTGGTCCAAATTCTACATTGGCATAACACGGTGCTAGACAATCCATACCCATAATTGCATCAAAGTTGGCCTATTTCTAATGCCACCAAATCTACTAGCAGGCTTAATTAAAACCCTACTTTTCAACCTCGATAGATCCTTTTAGCTATAATAGAATCACCAATGGGTGTAGACATTGAAAAAGGTCGCTGAAGCAATTTTGACGTGATGCCGAATTTCCGGCCGGTTAGTGGTGCGTAACATAAGACAAAGTGGAACTCCAGTCTATCAAAAACATAAATAGAATGAGAGCAGTATGTCCATCATACTGGTCACCATATCCTAGGTGATGACTCGACCTTTCGCCCCAAGAAAGAATAAGTACGATCCGGACAATGCCCGAGCTAGATGCCCCGACTTGCTTCGACCTCACTGACCGAGCTAAGGGTACGCCCGCCGGAGATGTTGGGGCACGTGACCCACGAAGATCCGTCCCGGGCTCTGGCCCCGATCACTCGGGAATTTCTAGATGGGATACAAGCTTTCTATCGTGACCCTTGTCCACACAAGTGTTATACACCGTAGAACCGCATTCGCATGCCCTATAATGATGCCGAGCCTCGCGCATAGGGCAAAGTGGCACTTGAATCTACTCGCCCGACCCTTTTCTACGTCAACTCGATGGCCGCGAATCCCCTGCTGGGTGTGGAGTGGGGTCTCATGTACGCTTCGATAGTCGCGTCCTAGGTCCGCCCGGAACTCTCGCCCTCGCATATCACTAGGTCTAGCCCGCGGCGCCGCCTCGATTTTCCCTCTACTTCCCCGCCGCGCAACCCGATGCCCTTAATATTCTCGGCAAATTTCGAAGGCAAAGCGTTTGGTGTCCTCTCGCAGTAGCTGCATACAAGTTCCTACATATTCTAGAAGCATCCCCATAATAAATTGGTGCACCCTAGCCGACATGGTATCTACAAACCTCATAGCATATTCCCGCAGCATATTCCCGCACACTCATCGAACCCCTCGCTCCGTATGCAACCGATCTACCCGCTTCATCTGGATTTCTTATGGAAAATAAAGGATCTAAGAAAGCATCTGAGAAGCTGGACCAAGTTGGAGGATGAGCATCTCTACCTTGGGACCTCTCCCAACTCTCGCACTGTCACTTCTATGTCCCGCAGCCGAATACCGCTTAACTCAACCGACTCAAGCAGTATGGCATGCATAATTCTCAAGATCCGCTACAACTAGTTCGAAAAATTCTGAGGGTCCTCATCCCGGTCCATCCCCGTGAACTGCGGGGACTCAGCATGAAACTCTAGGACCCTCAAACTACCCGGCCCTCCCCGAAGATTCCAAGAACCAATGGTGCCACATCAAGCCGAGTCACTGCGTAACTATCATCTGAGTTAAATATACAACAACACTCCCGACCTCCTGGTTCGATGGTATCGTGATAGAAATCGCAGAGGTGGTGCCGACACATCTATCAAGCTCGATGGCTCCTAACGGAGCGCAGACCGCCGGGGAGACCGAGATGGAGTCTCCTTGTCGCCCGACGGCTGACCCGATCAGCACCCCGGCTAGTTCCCTCTCCTCGCTGCAACATCCATCTTTCGCCAGCCATGGGCTGTCACCTATCCGACATTTCTTCGTAGACAAATAGAATACGGTAAGCTTAGGACTCAACCCTCATACAACACAACTCTCTATAGCACGATCGGGAAGAGAAAGAAGAGTGATCATGCTAATATGCTCGTAGCTTCTCGTTCATAGTATGTGGTGCACAACACATCCATACACAAGAATCTACTTAGCACGCTTGCGTACTTCCCGGGATACGACCGCTCGATACCAACACGGCTTCACCTTGGGAGGGAATGACGCACCTCGGTGCCCTACTAGGATTCGAACTAGTTGGATCGAGCTTATGCACCTTTTGGTACACTTTGAATTCTAAATAAGAAAACAATCGGCTATATTCCTGGGCCAGAACATAGCCTCGGCCGATAAGGCCTTATAGCCACCGTAAAAGAAGACAACTAACCAAATGTGTAATAGCAAAGGAATCCTATGCGGGTTGACAAGGCCACCATGATGTCTAGTTCTAACTATAAAGTAAACCCGACCCTAAACTAAGCTATGGCTGACAAGGCCGCGATTAATAGCTAAACAAGGCCCCATATGGCCAACACGTAAAATAAAGCATACACGGGTCCCACATGATCAACAAACAACTACGTGGAATTCGAAACAATCGTAGTTTAGAGGATATAATGGTCGAGATAGGGCCCCGACCTACTTGTAAACTTTACAAACAAAAAAGAGTAAACCTTATAAATAGCTCCGAAGGAAAGTGAGCGTACTTCTTCGGCTAACTCAAGCAAAGCTAAGAAGATCCTAGTCCACGTCTATCACACTGCAGTGTAATGCAAGGCTCCAAGAAGGGCGTTCGTATAATATATATATTGGAATATGTAAGGCAAGAATCGTAAATAATCGAATGAACTAAAAGAAAACCGAAAGTAACCGAACTATAACTGTTCGAGTCTAGTGGACTATTGATATCTACACCGTGCACTGTGCTCGACTGGGGTGTGGTGCTGCATATAATAGTCCAAATGAATGGACTATATCAGACTCGGGATCCTATCTTCTTTCCTCGCGGATGCATACCGCCTTCTTGAGCGACAAGTTATCTCGCCCCGGCGGTGGGACACGCCTAGTAACCCCGGGGTTGGTTATGGTAGCTATATTGTGGCAAAGTCAATCCCAAATTAAAAATAACACTGCCTCAATGCACAACAACAGCTAATCATGTAATACATACATTTTTGGTTCTCTTACCGGGATTCAAACCGAGTTACAATACTAAAGAAACTAACTTGTCGAATGGATTCGCCTTAACATACCTCGGGATTCGTTTCTATTTCTAATTAACTAGCAAGTTTTAATTCGTATTCAATAGCCTTTTTCAACCGTAACCGTATTACCGAGAGAATGAGACTAGTTTTTATATTAAATTCGGCTGTAAACAATAACTTTTAATACTAATATTAACTATACCAACTTAACGAAATACTACTAAAAGGGTATAATTTCCCGAGAGTTTCGAAGGGAGAAATGCTTACTTGAAGCGTTGATCATATAAATCGAGCCAATCTGGCCTGACAACTTTTGCTCGCCGGGTTACGATTTGCAAGGAAAATTTCGCGAAAATAACTCCATAGTAATGATCCTTGCCGTCTCGCCTCGAGACTACACCATGGATGTAACACGGTAGCTGGAAGTCATAAGTGACCCCCAATTCAACCCCGGCCTATCATACACTAGTATTCCGGAAAACATGCACTCAAAATTAAAGAATAACATAAATGCATTTTGAAGAAGATGGAAATTAAAATAAGGAAAAATGACTGGTAGGTCTAAAGATCATTACCCACTGATGGAATACCGAACAGAGCCCCTAACCAACTCTAAGTCTAAGCCAAAAATTGTAATCTAACTATAAGAAAATGAAATAAGGCCCTTGAATGATGATGAGGCCACATTCAATCGCGGCCGAGGGGATTCAACGTGGCGGCTAACGCTACCGAATTTGGGAACCTTGTAATCCGTATCATGAAAGAATAAAACATAAAAGTATGCGTCGGTACTTTGAATGTACTGAGTAAGTGGGAGAAAACATAACCGAAATATAAAGTCTCGAATCGGGTACACATGCAATGACCAACAAGTAAACTAAACCGAACTACCGATGTAAACTCAAATGATAAAGACCACCCCGTTTGGATGGTCAAACGCATGCCTTAAGTATGAAACACCGAGTCCGAGAGACCACACTAACCTCGAACCGAATTGTCAAAACTAAACCGAATCCGGAAGCAACTAGTGGGAGAGTCTCAAACCGACATATATCACGTGAGCGATACGTGAAATTCGATTTATACACCCCACCGGTAGGGACCCAATATACCTTGCCAGGTATAAAGGGAATGAATTCGCACAAAAAGTATGGGCCAATCGTGCTGGGTAATATTATAACTTACGCTGGGCAACGTAGTTTTGGGAACTCGGGTGCACCGGAACCCCGGCCCGCTTCTATATAAGTCTACTCACACTAGAAACCTATACCGAACTACTAAGCCGATAGTCAGCAACTGGGTCCAAGACTAGTCATGGGCATATAACTTAAAAATACCCCGAGAGTCTTATCGGACTAGATTCTTGGAAATTCTAGTTCTAGACTGGGTAAGAACTACTTATCCGGAGCATCAAACCGCTCTGAAGAACAATCCGTAAACCGAGCCAGTCCTGGGGGCTGGTCGAGCTATATAATTATCTAAAATGTCATGACCGCTAGTGGACCAATAAACTGATTTTGATAACCGGGAGGCACCACCAACACCTCGAAAAGACTAAAGTCAACTAACCGCTGATACTTTCTGTACTCAAGAGGTTCTACATTCTATCCGAACTAAACTACTAAGCGCCTAAAAGAGAACTCAACTCATCCCAACAACATGGGAATTTCATCATATAGCAAAATTTCAAGAGTTAAAGGAATCTCATCCAACAAGGCTAAAATCAATTCTTAATAATGGAATAATTGCTCAAAGATATATATATATATATATATATATATATATATATATATAATAAGAAATTACTAGGAAATTCATCTCATAACATACTTCACAAACTAGACGGATTTTAATACACAAATACCTTACTCGAGAATTTAGGGCTGTAAATCACCTTGGAAAGAACAACAACACTTTACTTAGGAACCGATGAAGATCATATGAATAATAAACATGGATATTGTCCCAATTGAAATTAACAAAACCAACATAAAAATTTATTTATATTCGAAGAACTTAGGCTAAACTGATAGGGAAATTATAGAGGATTTTGGGGGACATACAAGGACAATTCTTGTTGAATTCTCACATACTCCGGCTAAGATTTCTAAAGAAGAAGATTCGAACCGCCGCAATGAAGGAAAACCCCTGCCCGTTTGAGAGTTTTTTTAGAGAACTTTTCACAAGTTTTCTCTCGAGAGTACACATGAGAATGAGGGGAGGAACCCTTCAAACCCTATAATAAGTTTCAATTCTTACCTAAAACAACGTAGTTTAGGATTAAATAGGTAGGAGATTACAAAATGACCTCTGGCAAAACTCAAACTGGCCGACCTGTGTTCCAATCTGCCACTGAATTGAGTTGTTGGTTGGGACCTTCGTTAGGCCCAAGTGCTTGAAAATCACCGGTCATCACGGGGACATAACGACTGTTATCATCGGCCACAACTCATGCACGTCGTCGTCAAGTACATTGGACAATAATTAATGTGAGCCGGGCACGGGGAATGTCACGACTGTCACGGTGACCACGACTCGTGGTCACCATCCGTCAACTCACCGCTCAACTTGGAACAATAAGTTATCGCCGACCACAAGTGACTCAACTAGTCGTGGGACTCCGACTCCATGACTCGTGAGGTCCCCAGTGGGTACACCTGCTTTCCTTATCACATGTCACTCCTCCTTCTCACGACCGACTTAACGAGTTGTTTGGTCTCACAATGACCCGTTAGGTGAGTCATTCTCTGACAAATTTCTGCGCATTTCCATATTTTCTTATTTAAGTCCCTGTCTAGTCTTTGAGTTTTCTGAGCATGCAATATTTCTCCCCTTGGAAACATTCGCCGTTGAATGTTGGAAAAACAATACTGAAAGTAGAGAATGACAATCATAACTTTCAAATACTGCATTTAACTCCAAACTATCAAAATGACTACCTCCGTTTCAAAACTACATGACCGAACCGAATTCACTCTTTCATACATACATTCAAACATACAAGAGACTTGAACACCTTAACTAAATCATGAAAGATACCCGCTCTAGGTCAAAACTAATATTTCAAGCCGTGATAGCCGGTAGAGAACAAATGCGTGTATTTGGCCATCATATCTATTTCGGCCTCCCACATAGTTTTTCAACTACGATATCTCCATAAAACCTTGACTCGAGCTATTTCCTTGTTCCTGGGCCTACGAACTTGGATGGGTCAAGGATCCGCATCGATCTCATTTTAAAAGGGGCTTTCATTCTTACCAACACCTCATCAACTCCCCTCATCCAGTGGTGAAATCTCTGTGAGACACCTTGCAAGCAACACTAACTTTCCTAAATACCACCACAACATTCAACCTATGACTAAAACCATCTTACTACTCCCCTGTAGCATATATCATCCAAGAATTTTCCCCGCCTCCCTAGCAGACTAACAACTATATCTCCTGAGCTTCTCGCGTACTAAGTATCTAAGGTATAAATAGAAGGATGTTCTGAATAGTATCTCATAATAATCATTCCTATTATGGTGAACATACCAATATTGCAAAAAGTAAGGAAATTGCAAGCACGAATCATTCAAGTGGAGCTTAGTCTTAGCCTACACATGATGTAGTATGATCTACCGAACCTTTAAGGAGAATCTGAGGAACTGGGTTCACGAAACTGAACATATTGTGAGACATGAGTATGTACATAGCGAGTTTCATGACATGAAATCCCGAGATTTTTGAAATCATGGAGTAAGACTGGGATCGCTATTTGAAACGGTTATCTATAAATTTTAGGGCCCGAACACAAGCATGGGTGAATGTAGTGCCAATCAAATACAAGAAAACATCTCGAATAGGAAGGCTTGACATCCCAAAGTTGCTATGTCCGTATCCTCACAAGAACACTTAAGACTTTCCTGGCCTTCTTAACTTATCATCTCTCCCTTAGTTTAAAGTCACCTCTCAAGATCTTAGATTCTTTCCTATGGATAGGTTAACATCACTAACGCTTCATACTTACAAATCATTTGTATCAAGCCATGGGATAATTCTCATACTAGCAGGTTAAAAGGCATGTCATACCTTATACTATGTCTCCTGGATCTAACAACATGTAAGGATCGACATAACTAAGATACTCGCATCCACCTCGCTGGGGAGTTTCCCGAGCCCCGAATGCAGAGGACAAAGCATAAAAGCAATTTTGGCGTTGACCTCCATCCGTACCTCCGAGGTGTTAGCCTACCGAGTTGTACGGCTCGCCGGGCCGCGAAAGTGTGTATTTACTATGATCTCTCCCACTCCCGCCGACAAACGTTCTCTTTAGCTGGTGACATGGTTGTCCACACCTAAAGTACCGTCTTTTCCCCGGGAGGCATTCACCGAGGTGGTTCTTTCCACACTTAGGGAAAACTGCACGATTGCCGGCACCGTAGCCTGGACTGGAGCGATGTTTCCGCTATTCGATCTCGCGGATCGGAAGGTAGGGCACCGGGCCGGTTCAGGTGTTGGGGTCACGCTGCCGCTGGGCCGTTGTGGGCGGAAGCACACGCGTAATTCCCCGATGGCTCCCGATCTCGATCGGCTAGTCCTTGCTCCGTTTATTTTTTCTCCACTAATCGCACGTCGTCTCCGCACTCCTTGAGGACTAGGTTCGACACTCTATTCACAAACTTTAACATGCGATCCCTTGGCTCGGCTACCATCTCTCGGGCGTACTTAGACAACCTAGTAAACCCAGAGCATACTCCTCCGCGGTCCCGTTGACCTCGTCTCAAATTCATAAACTCCGCCACCTTTTCCTCCCTCAACTTCGAGGGAAAAATCTATCCAAAAGTTGCGTGGAACTCCTCCCACCTTGCTCCCGCCGGGCCGCCCCTCTTTTCCACTGTCATGCTGCATTCGAGATACCTCTTTTTAACTGCAGGCGCCTGTGTCGCACTCTCGAAGAGGTAACACCCATAATGCGGGATAATATCCCTTATCTCATTGACGAACTCCTAGGATCCTCCCTGTTTTGGATCCCTAAAAGATGGAGGGTTCATATGGGAGAAGTATCGTACCCTGTAGCGCCTCGCGGATCTCGTTGTTGTTAGGCCGGTACTACTTGCCGGGTCACTTGATTGGTGACTGTGCTTGAGCGAGCGCCTGGATACGCCGACTTCAAGCGGTGGACACTGGGTCATCCCGAGGGGCTGGGGCCGCGGGGCAGTCTGGTGTTATCGGCCCTTTTTTGTTACGTGACTGTGAGGCATGACACACTAAAATGTACGTAGCACGAGTTAGGGAAAACGTTTCTCGATTGAACTTTAAGCACGATAAGGAGTATGAATAAAAGCAACATCTCGTAGCCTCTCATCATAAGTGTGGCGCGCTTCACACCCATGAAAAGGACTCTACTCGATGCGGCTTTCGACATTTCTGAGGATACTTCTAAACCTAGCGCCCGATGCCAAGATTGTCACGCCCCGAGACTACACCCCGACATAACACGCACTTCTGAAGTCACAAGTGACCCCAAGTCAACTCGTCTATCATACACTCCAGTATTCCGAAAGTACGCACCGCAGTAAATTTTAAAGTAATAACATAAAAGCACTGTTTTATGAAATTTATGATGAAACTTAAATCATGAAAAACCGAACATCTCAGTCTCGAAATCCTTTCTAACCGATGAGTTACCGGGAGAAGTCCCGCCCAATCCCTAAGCCTAAATAAAAAACCGTAATCTAACCGTAAGAAAATGAAAATAAGGCCCTTGAATTATGAGGACTCACACTTAATCATGCACAGGGGATTCGACCGTGGCGGCTAACGCGCCGAATTGAACTCGCAATGTATCATGAAATGATACAATGTAAAGTATGCATCAGCATTTCCCGAATGTACCGAGTAAGTGGGAGAAAGCATAACTAAATAAAAAGTCTAAACTCTGAAGACAGTAATGACCAACAAGTAAGCTCAACCGAACTACCGATGAAATGGTCAAGATTACCGTATGATGGTCAAAGACATGCCCTAAGTTTGAAAACTCGAGCCCAAAGACCACACTAAACCGAACTCAACCGTCAAAACCTAAACCGAACTAAGGTGACTATGGGATAGCTACAATCGACATATTACCACGTGAGCTAGACGTGGAGTCCAAGGTATACATCCACCCGTAGGACCCAATATACGGACATGGTGGCAAAAGGCATGAACCGGGTGATCATAAAAGTTCCGGGGCAATTAGGCCAATATCAGAACCTATGTTGGAAACGTAGTTTTGGGAACCCGGGGTGCGCCGGGTCCCCGCCCGCCGGCAAGGCCTACTCCCACCGGAAACCTATACAACTATTAAGCGAGAGCCGGGAATTAGTCCAAGACTAGTCGTGGACATATAACTCGAAAGTACCCTAGAGTCTTATCTGACTAAATTTTGAAATCGAGTTCTAGACTTGTCGAGCCGTTATCTCGGAAGCGTCGTAACCTTCTAAGAACAACTGTAAATTGATCTGGGATCTTGGCCTAGTCATAGCTATATAAATATCTAAAATGTCATGACCGCCTAAACCAAATAAACTAGATTCTCGATAACCTGGAGGCACCACTGACACTCGGGAAAAGACTAAAATCAACCGATTAGCTGGACACTTTTTGTAAAGTTCTCAAGAGGTTCTACATTCTATTTGGAACTAAACTACTAAGCACTTAAGTAGAACTCAACTCATCCCAACAACACGGAAATTTCATAATATAGAAACATTTCTCAAGAGTTAAAGGAATCTCATCCAACAAGGCTAAAAAGCCTCCAAAATATACTTCACAAACTAGATGGAATTTAATACGCTAATAATGTTTACTCGAGAATTTAGTTGTAAATCACCTTGGCACGAAAACAACAATTTACTTAGGAACTTATGAAGATCATATGAATAATACACATGGATATTATCCCAATTGAAATTAATGAAAACCAACATGAAAATTTATTCATATTCGAAGAACTCAAGGCTAAACTAATAGGAAAATTATGGGAGGATTTTGAGGGACACAAGGAAGGACAATTCTCATTGAATTCCCACATACCTCGGGATAAGAATTCCCGAATAAGAAGATTCAAACTGTTGCAATGGAGGAAAACCTCAAGCCTTCGAGAGAACTTTCGATAAGATTTCTGAGTAAACGTGAGAATGAGCGGAGGAACCGCCCAAACACTAAAAAGTTCCAATTTTACCTAAAATAGTGTAGTTTAGGGATTAAATAGGTAGGATATTACAAAATATCCCTGGGGAAAACTCTAAAATCTCGGTCGACCGGGTGCAACTGGTCACTTAACGAAGCCGTTGGTCAGACCTCTCATTAGGTCCAAGCTTGAAAATCACTTAAGTCATCACAGGGGACATAACGATCATATCACGATATTACCTACTCGTGGCACGTCATCAAGTACACCGGACAATAATTATCTAGGGCCGGTCACGGGGGACATCACAGCCTGCCACCTGGTGACCACGACTCGTGGTCACCATCCGTCAACCTACGCTCGACTTGAACAATAAGTTATCGCCGACCACTAGTGACTCAACAAATGCGGGGACCCGACTCACGACTGAGGTCTTCCTCTCGTTGGGTACACTGTTTCTCCCTTATCACTTCTCACTCCTCCTTCTCACGACTGACCTAACAAGTCATTAGGTTTCACAACAACCCATTAGGTGAGTCGTTTCGTGACAAATTTCTCGCAGATTTTATTTTCTCGATTTAAGTCCCTATCTAGTCTTTTAGTTTCGGGGCATTACACTCAAGGGATTAGAACTCCATACCCGAATTTAATTTGAATTTGGATGGCGTTTTGATAGCGAGAGGATGACACTCTCTAATGAAATCTTCGTATCTCTCTCTCTTTGGCCGAATATGTTTGAAAGAAATGAATTGAAATTAAACTAAGGCACTACTTATATATATGTGGGTAGTGGCAAGGGGCACGCCGCACGCCATCGCGCAACCTCCTGGGCGGGCGGCACCGGTGGGCCGGTGTGCTGGACCGCCCATGCTCAGTGGTGCCGACGCGTCGCGCCGCCTCTTGCGCTGGCCTCACTCGACCCGACTCTAAGGCTTCTCTACACATGTCGTACTTTATTTTCCAGTAATCCACGCGTATGCTTATGAGTTACTAACTTTTACTAGGTGTAACACGCACCTCCTCTCTAATAACCTAGGTATGGTGCACAATCAAGTTTTGTAGTGTGTGTATTTATTGTGGGTATTTTAACACCTTAGCTTTGAACTTGAAATGGGGTGAGAACTTGGGTGTTTCTTATTTGCAAATGGATAGCACAATGCTTGATTGTGCTTGAGTTTGTGATGAAAATAGTCCATCTTTGTGAAAGACATTTATATATTGTCCCATCCAATGCATTGTATCCTTTAAAATTGATATAAGTTTTGTAAAAAGGTTGATTTCCCTAGTTTACTCTTAAAGAACAGATCAGTCTTTTGAAAAGACCTGACCGGGATTTTTGTCTCCGCTTTTTGAAACATAGAGACCAAAGTTTTCTAGTTCACCGACAATTAAAGATGTGACTATCTTTATAAAAAGTTAGGCCATATTTCGTTCCACTAATTGAACCAAAGGAGACTCATTCTTGATACCAAACTCTCAATACATCCGTCTTTGCTTAAGAGAGGCAACAAGGAATATTGTCAAAAATAAATACCCAATGAGTGTCCTGCTGAATCTCATAAGGAATTGTGATGGATCAACCAAGAGTTGAAAATAGATCAATTTAGCATGCATCATTGTTCAACATATGTACCTTAAATGTGGGGGAAAATGGGAAAACAATATGGAATACAAATTTCTAAAACTAGTTGAACAACTGATGAAAGCGGTAAGTAAGAGGAAAGTGCCTAGATGTGCAATAGATGAAGTGTTAATTAAACTAGAATTGATTCAATTTCCTTAAATTCAATATCTAGCATGGATAGCATTGATCAAAGTACATCCTCTTGTTTTTCAACCATTACAGTGCTTTTGCCTTGGATTTTTCAAACCCCAAGGTCCCAATAAAAATTAGCCACACCAAGCTTGAGGAAGGGCCGCCATCTCTAGACTTGATCCTTTAATGGAGTGAGATATGGGTTTTGACTATCTATAGCCACCACAAATCCTCACTTTAAATCCCCATTATTGTTTCATCACCCAAATCTCACTTTCCTTTCTCAAGCTCAAGCAAGAAAAGTAAACTAAATTAATGTTTGCAAGCACTAATTTTTCAATTAAAATTTTAATTCATAATTTCAATTTTATGAGTTTATAAGTTTTAAATATTTGTTAATATAATTCTTAGTTTAAAAGTTAAAAGTTTAAACAACCATCAAGCACACACCCCTAGCTAGCAAATTAGCTACTACTAAATGAAGATAAATTAATGATGTTCATAGATAAATCATCAATAATCATCATCATGAATTAAACTTGCAACAATGGTATAGAAAGCTCAAAATAGTGAAGAAGAAGAAGAAGAAGAAGAACAATGTACTACTTTCTCTCACCGCATCTCTCTACAATTTTCTACACAATATAAAAGTTATTTCATGGGTGTGCCAATGGGGTGAAAAATCTGAAACTTTCTTGTGTACAACTTTCCAAAATTTCCTTCGAAGCTTCTAGGTACTTGGAAGTCTTTTCGACGCTTTTACCTTAAATCACTTGTGGTTTGGTGCGATGCAAATCGGATGTAGCATACACAAAAAGCAGGTGCAATGAAGTCTCATATGCTTTTCACCTGCATTTAGCAGATGAAAATCCGCTATAGCAGACATGCACAGCATGTGTAAGGCCATCCCACCTCGCTTACACCTGCTGCTTAGCATATGCAAAAGTTGGTGCAAGGCAGTCCTAACTGCTTTACACCCACGTTGGGTCGCATGTAAAAGCATGTCCAAAGTAAATTGCTTTAAGTTAAAATCCTTCTTATCTTTGTTTCTTTCAAATGTCCGCAAAAAAGAAGAACAAAGGCATACAACCTTTCTAAATTTTGTGAATATAAAGCAATAACTCATGTCTATAAGCCAAAATAAGTTGGTAAATTACCAATTGGTCAAACCCCCAAATTTGAATCATTGCTTGTCCTTAATCAAAGCATTCACTCACAAGAAGAACTGACTTAAACTGCCCACATCATGAGAGTTGCACACAAACCATTAGGACTCGAGAACCCAAAATCCACACAAACTCAACAATTAGCAAGACTCAAACAAGTGCACAAACTTTAATTAGCATCACCACAAACACTTTCAAATTATCCTAATCATTCTTTCCACTCAAATAAGGGGCATTTTCATTCAAATCAAAATCAATAAACTTCAAGTCATTCATATTCAACATTCAAGGTTTTCCTTTGTGAAGTTCGGCCATATAACTTGCCTCATTCATTCCTCTCAATTGAAATCAAGACTTTCACATTCTTACTCCAAGGATGTAATGCCACTTACCACAAGGGAGAGTCCTATTCACATTCACCTAAAAAGTAGGGATTATAAGATGATGTAAATACGCTCACTATCTCAAGATATATAAGTACACACATCAAACTATAGGCTTGCCCTTCATGTAACCCACCACTAATGTAGAGTTTGCCAAACATGGAATCACTAAGGACTTGCGGGTTGAAATGAAGTCTAGGGGTAAGGGTAAGAAAAAAAATTATTCTAGTGACTAGAACACCGTTATTGTCGTTGTCATACACATCAAACCTCCCACACACACATAGAGAGTCAACTCCACCTAATCTCTCCTTTTTCACAATCCAAATTTTTATCAAGCCACCCTTTTAACACCTTCAATTTCTTGATTAGGCCTCCTTTACACAAGTGATAGCACCATCCACTCATTTATTTCTTCTTTTGATCCAAAGTTTTTCAACCAGCCATTTTGTTCTTTTCATCAAGCAATGGTACTACCTCACATTGAATCTCACTTCTCTTTTTCCCTTTTGTGCACACCTCC
The DNA here is from genome assembly GCA_018107945.1 of Datura stramonium. Taxonomy (NCBI): domain Eukaryota; kingdom Viridiplantae; phylum Streptophyta; class Magnoliopsida; order Solanales; family Solanaceae; genus Datura; species Datura stramonium. The sequence goes on from JACEIK010004006.1 coordinate 39,827, forward strand.
AAACTTAGGTTGTTTTCTACATCATATTTCATCTTTCCATCCTTAAATCTGGTTTCAAGCCCTATTTTCTTTTTATCACTAGAAATTAGGGAGGAAATGAGTGCCAAAAATAGAAGATTCACAAAGATTTAAGGCTTGTACGAGGCTTTCCAAAGAAAAGGCTTAAGGCTCAAAATTGTCTAACTAGGATCGATTGCTAAAGAGAATATTTTATGGTGAAGTGACTATCCAATAAGGGCCTAAGGTTATCTCCCACGCTCGCCTACCTCTTGGATTTAGCCTTGAATCATATTTGGGGAAAGTTCTACGCAGCATACACAAGAATCAAATAAAATTTTCCCACACAAGGCATTACACTCGAAGGAGCTCATCTATTCTCAAGGTCAATTCGAAGGAATGACTTTTACCAAGCTATTTTGAGTTTTGCACACTCGTATTATGAATCAAAGTCAAACAAAGAATATAAAATCATAATAATAGAATCCTTTTTCCAAATCCATTTGCCCCTTTTTCTCAACATTCACAATATTTAAGCTAAGTAAAAAAAATAAAAATTTGGCGGTGCCTCTCAAAAGGAGTGCAACAATAACTCAAAAGAATAACTAAAACATAGAATTTTCCCTTAAGAAAGTCTTCTCTCAATCCATCATAGGGAAATGTCACTCCGTTCGACACAAAAATAAGATAAAAAATTTGCTCCCTTGGGAAAGAACCATGGTATAAAGAAACCCTTTTGAATAGACGACGCCAAATTGCAAGCAATGTTGAGCTAAATAGCAAGAAATGATAATTTTTCCTTAAGAATGACGCCACCAGTTCCATTATAGGGTCAAATCATGCATCACCAACGAAAGTGGCTTACTCGCATTTCACCCTTAATGAAAATAATGTATCGTCTCAATGCACAAGGTTAAACAAAATAAAGAAAGAATGGATGAAATAACTTCTGGTCTGATAGAGACATTTGCTAGCCGTAGGATGGGACATGCGGCTTCGTGTGCAATGCATGTGTGAAAGGAAATTTTATGCTCGGGAGCTTCGCTGATCTATCCAAGAGCATGTGCCAGATATATGTTTCGCGTATTTGGATCTCGTGTTTGTAGGTCTAGCACATATGCATCACTTTTGAGCATTATTCTTCCATGTATTTTGGTTGGCACATGCACTGTGACCTTGTCTCGCACATTGGGATCTCGTATTTCATGTGCTCCAATACAAGTTCTTCAGCTTTTTCTTTCTTTCACATTTTTGTCACATTCCGCATATTTTTAAACCCCGAAACAACTAAAGACAAGAAAGACATAAAGTAAGAGAAATTTAAAACACTTGGGTTGCCTCCCAAGAAGTGTCTTATTTAACATTGCCTTGATGCCATCAATCTTTACCACTTGAGCTTGTGAACCCAGACCCTAATTTCTTTTCTATTTTTCTACTTGAGGGTGGTGGTTTAAAAGTGAAGGCACTCTAGAAATATATGTTGCATCTTGCATTTTCGCTTAAAGTATGCATGTGCTTTTGTCTTGTTGGCATGACAAACTTAAGGATGAAGCCACTTTGATCTTCCTCTTCAATTTCCTTCATAGACTTGATTTCCTCAACTTCCATGTCGTCCAACAAGTATAATATTGAAAAAGGATTGGGAGGGCAAGTGTCTCCATTCTCAAACATGCTTCCTTCTGGCATCCTCCTTCTCTATTGCACTGTGAGTGTCCAAAATGATTTGATAGACTTGTCTTTTGCAACTCTAGTATCACCTCTTCACTTTTGGCATCTTGCATTATTGTTGGCTTGGTTTGTTGGTAAATCTCTTTGACCTCTTCAAAGTCAAACTCTGACCCCTTCTAATCTTAATGTTGAAAATTTTCCCATGAGTCGCTAGGACTAGGCCCCATTATTCACTCCTTTCTTTAGAGAACTAGCTTTCTTCTTTAGGAGATAAGCCCATGGGCACTAAGGAGTCATCATTCTTCTTTGAGTTAGACTCATGTCCCAGAAAGGCTTGGAGAAAGGATTCCATGCGATCATATGTAGTGTCAGCCTCTCACATGCCATGACATCATTCCTATCAAACTTAAGATCAATACTAGCATTTTTGTCATAAGCAAATGAGATTGAGAAGTGAGATCATTGGGAAAATCACCCCGATGACCACATAAAGTGTAATTATACCCATTATAGGAGAAAGAAGGTTCATACATCTCTTTTCTAGGGGCATATTTGCAATATTGCTAAAAATGATGTGCCCCACAATAGAAAAATGGGTCATCAAGATAAGGATTGCAAACTACCAAACCTCCTTTCATTCAACGATGCTATAATACAAATAAAAGATAATGACAATAAAAAGAAAAAATAAGATGACAAAACAAAGTTTGAACTAATAAACAACTTTTTGGCAATCAAAACTCAATTCCTCGACAACGCTGTCATTTTTTGATAACGCACAATACATTCTCCTGGTTAAGGGAGATGGCTACGATTGTTGTCAAAAAAATTTCCGACGAGTGTCGTGGTCAAATCCCACAAGGAATTGATATGGATCAACCAAGAGTTGTAAATAGGATCAATTATTAATGCATCATTTCTCAACATATGAAAAGTAAAAAGTGGGGAAAATGGGAAAATATTGAATCCAAATTTATAAAACAAGGCTAAACACAGATTTGTTGCAACCAAAAGGAAAAGGCTAGGGATGTGCAATAGATGAAGTGTTAATTAATATAGAATTGATTCAATTTCCTTAACTTTAATTTTCAGCATGGATATGATCAAAGCACATTCTCTTGTTTTTCAACCAAGGATGCTTTTGCCTTGGATTTTCTCAAAACCTAAGGTCCTAACCAAAATCAACCATACCAAGTTTTCTGGAGGAAGGATCAAGCTATCTTAAGCCTTGACCCTTTAATGGAGTGGGGATATGGGTTTTTGGCTTATCTCTAGCTTAACCCCACACATCCTCACTTTAGATCCCCACTATTGTTTCCCCATATTCACTTTCCTTTCTTAAGTCAAATAAGAAAGATAAGTAAACTAAACTAGTGTTTGCAACCACTAATTTTAACTTAAGATTTAGAGGAAACAATATAACCATGCATTTAGATTAAAGTTAAGAAAAATTGATCAATACCCTATTAAATTAAAAACCCATCAAGCACACATCCCTAGCTAGAAAATTAGCTAGTCATAAATGAATATAAATAAATGATGCTCATATATAAATCATCAATAATCATCATCATGAATAGTAAATTCAATCTTTTAAACCTTAAATAATGGTGTACTTAGCTCAAAATAGTGAAGAAGAAGAAGAATAACAATGTACTCTACTTTTTATCTCACTACTTTCTACAGCTCCTACATAATGTAAAAGTTATTTCAGGTGTGTACAATTGGGGTGAAAAAACAATTTGAAACTTCTTCTTATTGTACAAATTCCCAAATTTCCCTTGGTTTCTTATGTACAACTTTCTCGATGTTTTTACCCATGAATCAACGAAATGTCACTGCTTTACACCCGTGGTTCAGCGCATACAAATCCCCAACAAATAGCATGCAAAAGCAGAGTAAGGCGCCCCATATGCTTAACACCTATGTTTAGCGTAATCAGTAGCCCCACTTACTTTACACCTACGTAATGTATGTAACCACCACAAAGAAATGCAAAAGTAGGTGCAAGGAAGTCCCACCTGTGCTTACACCGTTGCAGCGTATGCAAATCCACTATAACGTATGCAAAAGCATGTCCAAAGTAGATTGCTTTAAGTTTAAATCCTCCGTTATCTTTGTTTCCTTTCTAATGCTTTCCAGAAACAAGAAAAGGCATAAAACCTTTTTAAATTGTGTGAAAATAAAGAAATAGTTTATCTTGCCAAATAAGTTGGTAAATTACCAACTCATCGCTTCTATGCATTATAAAAAAAGGTAGGACATACGTATTCATTTTCTCTTGCAAAATGAGTTTTACAATAAATTTCTTATGTTATTTACTCACAATGTGTCTAATGTTTGAAGCGTGATCACAGGTAATGATGCTAAAGCGAGTATCCCAAGGGGTGGATAGGCCACAACACCTAAAAGGTCCCAACTTTGGGATGAAGATAATGAGGAGTACCAACCCCGCTTACTAGGAGGGATACAAAACAAGTTCCAGTCACCGCTACTCCAACCTCGGGTGGCATCACCAGATACTCCCATCTCGTGTGGATTGTTATCCCAATCATTAGAGGAACTTTCCATAGCCTAGTCTAGTGGGAAACAAATTGTTATATCTTTTCTAGAGCCCCCTCAAGTGAGGACTCCACTCAGTCGACACCCTCCTCCCAAGTTGACTAAGCGCAGCTAAGATGAAAGCAAGGTGGGATAAGATATGTTTCATCTACAGGCAGCATAGGGTGACTATGATAGATACCTTGGATCCAATCACAATAGAAAATCCCATTGGAGCATCACGGAGGAAAGGACTATTAGTACCTTCCTCGGGGTTAGATTAGTACCCAAATTTCATGGTTGCACTAATTCCGCATTGGGAATTTCTCCTTATCCTCCACTCCAAGCATACATCCAAACTCATAAAGAAATTCTATGCAAAGTGTATGGGGGACTTCATCGGGCCAACCAACCCCTGCCTTCTAGTTTCAAGTAGAGCCTCATGTTAGTGACTATTCATAGAGTGCTAATTGATATTAAATTTCTAAGTGAAATCAAACGGGTACTACCTGGTGAAGGATATGAGGCCATTGGACACTCATGCTTATTATGTAGTAGTAGATTTAGGGGCGCAGCTAGGACATGGATGATTAGAATTATAGGTCGGGTATACCCACATGGACCGCTCTGAGACACTCAATTTTCAAGAAGGATTTGCGGCTTCAAGGCAAGTTTGGTGGAATATCATATGTAGCAATAGGGATTGTGGATAAAAAGAGGATCAACATAGGGCAGATGTTATGTATGGAGCTCAAGGAGCGAGCTTTGGAGGTAGCCAAATTTCTCCCATTTCTATGTTTTGTGATGGCTCTATGCTAGAGAGAAGGAGTCCCTATCTTGTCAAGAGAGGATATATTTACTAGACTTCTTCCAGACCGATATTAGCTAGATGAGAGATAACATTAATTGGACCGCAGCCACATGCTTCGTTTCAACATTACCACCTCGAGGCACATCCGAGGGAGAGGATGTTTGGTCCAAGGACTCATTAGAGTAGTAACCTCGCAGCCCCTAACAAAGCCTTCCACCGCCCCTATAGACTCTCTCCTATAGATCTCTTTTCTTTCTATGTTACACCTTCTCCTAGACCCATTCATAGTTCCAAATATTCATTGCCAAAGATAGCCGCCGACTTGACTCGGAGAAGAGGCAAGCAGCTCCACTCGATAGAGGAAATGTCGGCCTTTTGGCTAACAAAGTTGAATGGGCATTATAGCCCGTACAGGATTTAGTCAGGACTTCTCATGTGAAGATCGAGGTTAGGTTGTTGGTGGTTGATCGGGCACGACTCTATTGCTCGCTCTTTATGGAGCTGATCGCTAATATTACACCTACCAAAGCTCCTATAGCTAAAGAGTCCTCACAATCGACATGATTGGTTGGGGCTTCAAAGACTCTGCATTCACCATAGGGTGCTTCACTTCTAATATAATTACAAAATTAAGTACTTGAACAAATAACACTAAAATATGCAACAACCAACAACCAACATAAAATGCGGAATAGTGTAATAAAAATCCTAACAATAAATAATCAATCAACCAAGTCCTCGACAACGGTGCTAAACATAATGTCGTTAAGCGCACGTGGGTCAAGTAATATAGGACGCGGTTCGATATCGATCTCTCAAAGACTTTTCATATTAATTAAGCTTAAGGTTAACATTTTATTTCACTATTCAAATAAACACCGGGTAAAATAGGGAAATGGTTTTAGAGATTATTCTACTATCTTGAAATGTAAATTAAACTAATGTATTAAAATCATTTTAAAAAGTGTTTGTAATTCAAATGATGCTGAGAATCTAGGGACTTGGTATTTTTGCTTTCGTGTTGAGTTTTAGGTCTTGAATACGCTAGAATAAACTCTTTTAAGATTGCTAGTTGCTTGTTATGACTCCATTTCTTACTATTATCCCGAATTTACAAAAAACTATCTCATGAATCCTAACATCCATATCCCTATGGTTGTAGAGTAAACATGAGATGATCGATGGAGATGTTTGTGTTCAATCGAACAGGTTGAAGGGTATATCCATATCCTCAACAATGAAATCAAATTTTAAACTAATTGAACAAGATACTGAAACCTATTTTATGCTTGCTTAAACCTCTTTAGCTCCCTATCCTGGATTCAACAAAGAGCCAACGATAATGTTCGCAAGGTGATCGCCTAATGAATAGGTAATGAAACCAAACACATAAACAATATTGAATGAAGAATTAGAGTCTAGCACAAATGAGTTTTCAAACTTCAACCATCAACCATGGCCAAAACCCTAGAACAAGAGTTTAGCCGCTCATTCTCAAGCGGAAAACCAAAAAGATCTTCATCATTTTAATCAAAAGCATAGCAAAGAAGAAAACCTAGAAGAAAATGAACTTCTTATCTCTTCCCCCGAAAGACTCAGGTACGTATTGATCTTTTCTAAGCAAAATATTTCTAACAAAATATCCTAGATGTTATATTCATAAGCAAGGTATCAAATGACTTTTTTTCCCTTGAGAAGTTCAACTTTTAAACTTGAAAATCTACTGACAAAGTCTCGTTGAACGCACCTCCTATATCACCGTACTTTGGCTTGAAATTTCTACTAAAGTTTACCTCTCGTGCGGCCGAACCACCAACGCTCCAAGGTGTTAGTCAAAATTTCATCTTCTCGACCAAGCACGCTGCACCTCTCATTGCGCTTAGAGTGTTGGAAAATTTTCCTAAGTCCAAAGCCCTTTTTGCATGCGCATCACTCAATTCTCAAAGTTGATCAAAAATTCTTCCTCGGGGTTTGAGCTCTAGCGCGTCGCACTAGTCTTTTCACCAAAATGTTAGAAATACTTTGGAGTATGGGCTTCGTGCGCCACTCCAGCCCATTCCCACTATGCCAAATTCTTCCTCAAATTCTTTTCTTTTCTTCACACCTTGAACTATTATTTAGTCCCTTTCCATTTATTACCGCTAAAATCATCTAAAACACTTGTTATCTCATTTATCACACACATTCATGAAAATCATGCATTTCATAAGGATAATAATCTTAAAACAGTCAGTAACAAACGAGTAAACGTATGACAAATGAGCATAAGAATATGCCTAACATCAGCCGTCATGGCTTGGGCCAATATTAGGAAGGGATCCCTAAACTCCACATGAGTCACTTACTCATTCAAGGGGTTTGCTGGAGCTGGTGAAGCTAGCTAGTTCCTATTACCATTTCCATTTCTTCTTCCGTTGGAACTTCGGGGAGGCGTTTTATGCAAGTGCATATGACCCAAGTTAGAAGAATAAAGTGAGTTGGACTTCATCGCGTGATATAGAACATGAAAGAAAGGGAGTTTCCTAAAACATCTCGTAGCCTCTTCCTCATAAGTGTGGCACGCTTCACTTTCATGAAAAAGACTTAACTCAACGCGACCTTTAGACGCCCTAAGACACACCTAAATTGATGCTTTGACACCAAGTTTGTCATGACCCGTGCATAAACCCCGGACGTGACACGGGACTTGGAACCACGAATGGCTCCAAGCTAACCCATGTTACAAACATAACATAAGCATACAACTAGTCGGAAGAAAATCATAAGTGATAATATAAGCGAAAGTCTGAGATATCATAAGACATATAAACTGGGACAATGGGTTAAGCTGTTGAGCATCTATAAATCATAGTCTGAAAAGCCTCTAAATATAAGATGAGATACTGAGACAAGCCCCCAACTAGCTCTCCTAAGTCTAGCAACTAAAATGACTGAAAGTAAACATAAGCCAAAATTAATGTCCTCGGATGACGAGGACTCACCACAACTGAGCTGAAGTTGGTACAAGAGCGAATCTAGAAACAGCACCGAGACTAAATATCCAGACCTATATCATGAGATGATATAACACAAAAAGTATGCGATCAGTACTTTGAATGTACTGAGTAAGGAGGATAAGCAAAACATGAAAGTAAGGAAAACATGATGTATATCATAAATCGTGTGATAGTCATAAAATATAATATTTTCATTATAATATGAAGTGTAATGACCCAAGGTTTTAGAAATAAAATCACTAAGCGCATCATGATTGAAATCATAAGTAAAACTTATAAACTGATAAATGGGTCAAAAATACTATAAGTCATGGTTTCATAAAACATTAACATGAATAAACATGAAACATATGGAACAATGAAAGATTCTCATAACCGACATGCTCCAAGTGAGCATCATGGATCCCAATCTGTATCCCCGATTGGGAGGGTATCCATACCTTGCTAGGAGTAAGAACCATGAAGGGGTGATAACACTCATGAGCCTAGTGGCGTAAAGGAAACACTCTCAACTGGCAAGGACCCTTTAGCTAGGGGCAAGGGAGACACTCTCTACTGGTGAGGACCCTTTATCCTAAAGTGGCACGTAGTTTTAAGACTTGGGTATGCTGAACTCCGACCTACTCGATGTTAAATACTACTCACAAAAATACATAGTGCTCACAATCATACTTGAAATATGATGTTTTTCATGGGCTAGTTTAAAATAACATTATGAATTCATAAACTTCTTGACATATGTGAATTAGCCATTAGAACAATGGTGAATATTCAACCATGATACATAAGCTTGATATTCATGAGATTAATACAAACTTGAGTAAATCACGCTAACTTAAAAATACAAAATCACAAGAGTTTTTCATAGAAATTATGTAATTATAATCATAAAACATAAGTAAAATCATAAGAGAATCTATATCCTAAGAGATCATAGAGCTTTTGCATGAAAAGGGTCTAACCCTAGAAATTCATGAAAATTATAATTGAAGACTTGAAGAATTGAATTCATGAAATTAGACTTGATATTAGGCATGAGGGTGGAAAAAATCCCCCATTCATGATCCCACATACCTGGGCTTTGATGAATTCTTGACTAGACTTGAGACCCAAGAGAAATTGTGAAGAGAAACCCTAGCTTCCTTGAGAATCCTTAAGTGTTTGATTTTCAATTTACAGTGTTTGGAGAGAAATGAGAGTTGAGGCCATGTTTAACCCTTAAATACCCCTCTTAGGAAATCTAAATGACCTGGTTTAGGAGTTAAAATCATAGAAAGTTACGAAAATACCCTTAGGAACTCGCACTAAAAATATACCTGTCTTGTTCCATGGCCCGTACCACAACTCATGGTGACCCTTCATAGTCACTAGATCCATGTTGGTAAATATTTAGACCTCTTCTCATGACCCCTCAGTACCATTCATACCTACAAGTACAATCCATAAGTTACTCTCGTGGTTACCGGGACTAATTTTTTGTTGCTCCTCCAAACTTCATCTCACGAGTAGTGGAACAACCCTACCACGAGTCTTACTGAGACTCTCACTGAGGGAAAATTTTAGTTTTTATGTTGGTTTCTACTCCATTTCTAGGATCTGATCTTAGGGACCTTTGGGGTGTTACATAAACCCCATAACTAGGGTTGTGGGAACTATGACGGAATAACGAATGTAGAGTAAGGAAAATAGTGATTCTTGAACCCATATCCGGAACTTTCTTGAACAAAGATGTTTAGAGTAGAAAAGTAGAATAATAATGGAAATATGAGGCTAACAACCCTCATCAAATTAGCTTTCAAAACCATCCTTTATTGCATTCTTTACCGATCTCTGGATTAGGGTAGGCAAATTTTGGCCAAAATTTCTAGATGGATTTTATGAGAGTAGATAATATCGGCTGGCTTTTGAAGCCCACTCGATATGGTGGATGGAGGTGGTGGTGAAGACCCTGGAGGTGGAACCTCCTCAAAAGCATGTCACGATATTTAGGGATTGGGATCATTCAGGTCTCGTGCTAATGGGGCACTCTTAGAATCATGTGGCATAGACTCCTCAAAGACATCCCAGGGCTGCATTCTCCTCTTTTTACTCTTGGGAGAATCAGCGTCTCTCTTTTTGTCCACATTAATTACTCCAGTCGTGGAGCTAGAATGATCATTAGCCAAGTATGGGACCCTTGCTCTAGCACATAATTGACTAATTAGCACAGGAAAAGGCATGGAAAGAGTCGTTGCCCTTCCTTTTCATTTGCACGGTGACCACTTAGCCAAAGTTCACATACACTCCGTACATAATACATGTTATCTATATGGCAGCCTCCAAGTGTATTCTCTGGTCATTTTCGGATGTCATGAGGTGGAAACACACCAAGTATAACCACAGTTTGGCTTCAAATCGAAAATCTTGCCTTGGAATTTCACCATACAAGGTGGCCCATATTGGTTGCCCCATTGCAATGGTACTAGCCACCTATCGGAGTAGGTTTCCCTCGACAGCAACTACCTTTGCAAAGCCAATCCCTGGGGTGATTAGTTTTTCCCAATAGATATAATTTTCAGCATCCTAGGTGATATCCACCTCGCCTCCCCGGACCATGACGGATGGCAGATTTGGGAACTCATCTGCCCCCCCTTTGTGTTTCATCGAATCTTGCCTCTCTTGCTAGGAGGATAGTATCTAGCTAGAGTATCTAGGAATTGGTGCCACTCTCTTTTAGAAAATTGTTTGTTGATGTTGCGAAACTCCTGCCCCAATCCGCTAAGTTGAGGTGCATCTCCCATGTGATTGACTGATTTTGGTATTTTATGAAGTAAGGTTCACACCTTCCACACAAAATTAGATTATATCCTCACTGCTGGAAGGGACCTAACTTTCCTTGGCCTTGCCCTTTACTTTGCTTTTGGAGGAGGCTAGGCCCTTCCCCTTTTCTTGGCACCTGGATGAAGACATTTTCCTGCAAAATGATATGGGTGCCACTAAACCTCTTTTTGTATTTTTCTAATAGAAAATAAGAGGAAACATCTAAACTAGGCTAATGAAATAAAAATAAAACAAATTAGATTGCCAATAAAATGAAGCAGAAAAAAATTTCACTGCTAGCACCTGCATCTCGCGTGTGTAGACTTACGACATGCAGATAAGGTGCAAATGCCAGACAGAATAACTAGGATCTGGCACCAGCATCTGTGTTACATCTATGCCAACCATGTTTATTCCATACTTAACTATATTTTGAGAACAAATTGCGTGTGTTTTCTTCTATTTTATGATATATTTGTGAAAAAGAGATAAAGCACATGATTGGATGCTTTCAGGTATTAAAGTGGTGTATTTGGGCTTAAATATGGCTAAAAAGAGAAAGAATAACAAAATAGGGTTGATGAGGCAAATATGATAGAATTTGACAGCGCATAGGCCTGGTTAGTGAAACCACAGGCGCGACGCGCCAATGATGTTGGCACAATGAGCGGCCCTCACAAGCAAAGTTTGGATGACAAGAAGTTAAATCCCAGTCCTACTAGGAACAGAAGCCGCAAAGCCCAATTCAAATCCAAGAAGGAAATATGAAGGCTTAATACATTATTATAAATAACTTTTATTTCATGTCTTAGGTGTTTCATATCACATTTGAATATTGTGTATTCTTAGAGTTTAGTGTTGCACAATTCATACTTTACGAAATTGTGTAATAGCTTAGGTGAGTATTTGTTGAAAATTCATCATGTTCTTGAGACACAATATAGCTTTGGAGATTTTTTACCAAGTTTATATTATCGTAAGTATTTCATTATGATTTCTTCTACATCTTTTGTTTTCTCATAAATAAGAGCAACTAAATCTCTTAAGCTAGGATTGTGGGAATGATGATGGATTAATGAAAGTAGGCATAATAAAATAGTGATTCTTCAATGGTGAATTGGATGGATTCTTATTTTCTTCATTTTAATTAGTTTTAGTGGTTGCAAATATTGAAACATGCCCGTATCTTCAACTTGACCAACCAAGAAGGTAGAAGTTAGGAAAAAAAGAATACAATGGCAATTTGAGGCTACCAACCCTCATCTAAATTAACTTGAGCTCTAATCAAGGATAGTTAAGTTAAGACTTATGTCGAGGGAAAAATATACACACTTTGAGTCTAAGAGGACATAACTGAAATTCATCTATGTAGGTCAAGAGACGTTACATGAATTTAATTGTCAGTCTTACACAAAGTTCACCAATACAGATCACTAGTAAAAGCCTACTAAGTTATTAAATCATGGGGAACATGGTCCTAGTTTTATCTTAATAATTTGATACACAACCCAATCATAGTGTTAGAATTATTTTCTTCTTTTTATTTGCAAACCCCATTTCTAAAATATTGATTGCAAGTTAGTTTATTCATCATCAACATATTGTTTCTTCCCTATTCCCTATGAGATCGACCCCAACTTAGTTGGGTTACTATATTTGACAGCGACCGCTTTACACTTCAATTGCGAGGTGTAATTTGGGCGTGATCAGTTCTCTCGGGAGTTACCGAAAGTTTGTGACCTCATCACATAGTTGAAGCATCTGAGAGGGTGGAAAGAATCTATCAAGGAATGCTTCAGTCAACTAATTCAAATGTGTGATGGACCCAGGAGGCAGCTTCTCCAACCATGTCGTAGCCTGTTCCAACAAGGAGAATGGGAATAACCTCAAACGGATTGATTCTTGGATGATGTTAGATACGTTTAATGGTTGACAAATTTCAATGATGTTCCAAAGATGCTGATTAGAATCCTCACTAGCTAATCCACCAAACAACCCTTTTATTTGCGAGAGATGTAACATGGTGCTTGCCACATGGAATACATCATTCCCTATCATTGGTGGTAGGCGAATGGCACCAGCTACCTTATGATACATGGGCTCATCTTCTACATACATGAACCAATCCATGCTACCAACATGGCTTATCTTTGCCTCCTAAGTGATTAACAAAAACATCAAACAAAGTAAAAGCAACTAAGATGAAAAACCAATTTGAATCGATAAACAACAAATGAAGATCACATCTCAATCCCTAGCAATGGCACCATTTTTTGATAATGCTCCATAAAACTCCCTTTTAAAGGAAATGGCTGCAGTCACTATCAAAAAACAAATTCCCAATGAGTTTCAGGGTCCAATCCCATAGAGATTGAGAAACGATGATTCAAAAGTCTTAAATCAACTCAAACTAGCTAGCGTCATGTCTAAAAAGCATAATATAAATATCGGGGGAAAAAGGAATTGATATAAAATTGTAAAACAAAGTAGGGGAAAGCTACTTGTTGCAATAAATGAGAATGACTAGGGGTGTGCATTTGATGGGGCGTCGACCTGATATGGGTTGATTAAAGTGTCTTAGATTCTATTAGAGCATGGATAGCATTGATTATGGCTACACCCTATATTTCTCAACCAAAAAGAAGTGTTTACCTTGGGTTTTCTCAAATCCCAAAGCTAATCGACAAAACTTGAGGAAAGGTTAAGCTATCTCTAGCCTTAACCCTTTAATGGAGTATGAATATGAGTCTTGACTATGTCTATCTCAAGCCCAAGCATCACACAACCAATTCCTCACTAATCCTCACGAAAACCTCACTTCTCCCTTTTAAGAAAAAGCAAGATAATATAGCTAAGCCAATGTTTGCAACCATCAATTATTGAATTAAAACTTGGAGGAAAAAATAGATCCATGCTTACTACTTAAATCTAAGAACATTTCATCAACAACCAATCAAATCTAAGCACCCATCATGCACACACACCCATAGCAAGAAATTTAGCTACTCATAAGTAAAGAGAGAGAAATTATAACCATAAGAAATTCTCCATGTCATCATATTAAGTAATTAATTTCAAGCTAAAGGTCTGCAACAATGGTGTTCTTGCCCAATGGGAATTGAAGTAGAAGAAGTAATTGTACTCTACTTTCTATCTCCATGAACTTCTCTCTGCTAAATCAATGTGACATAATGTGTGAATGTACAATTGGGGTAAAAATCAACAAATTCTTTTTTGTACAACTTTTCAAAATTTCCCTTGGAAGCTTCTTAGGTATATTTGAGCAAAAACTGGATGATTTTGCCTTGACAGCAATCCGGGTCACTTGCAGGTGCCCATCTACTGCTCGCAAATCTTTCAGCATGATGAGGAAATGTTCTGTGCAAGCCATCTCCCATTCTACCTTTACCTCTACCTGCTGAAGTATGGGCCCCATACCTTGTAGAAGTTGCTCGGTAATGTGACCCTGCTGATAATCCAGTCTGCCAACCCTATCACCCTGATCTCTAGTCGGGCAATCCCTCATCATGTGACCCCCCTTTCCACTAGAATAGAAAGTAGTGGAACCATATCTGCATCTCCCAAAATGCCTCCTACCGCATGTAACACAATGCTATGGGGTTGGCCTTGTCTGATTTGATCCTCTTTGCTGCTGCCAACCTGATATTCATGAACTCTAGCCTTGACCGGACTGTCCACGATGATCTGACCTTCTACCTTGTTGCTGTTGGGATGAAGGCCTAGGTGGCCTGCCTAAAAATTAGGGTATGTGTCCACGCTGGGACTCTGCATATAAATTAGCTGGTCTAGCCCTTCTATGCTGCCCCTTGTCTATACTCTCAGCTATACGTTGTCGCTGTCTGCATCCTTCTATACATTGAGTAAAGGCCTGAATTCACGCGATATCCATTTCTTCTCGGAATTTGGTTGTAATACAGACTCCATATACTCCAGAGTAAGCCCTACTATAAATCAGTGTACCTTGGCTGGAATAGTATCAACAAATGCTGGTGCATATCTGGACAAGGAATAAAACCTAAACGGGTACTCCTGGACACTCATCCTACGCTACTCTGGGTGTAAGAACTGTTCTACTCTGTCCTGTCGGATCTCTCTAGGCAAGTAATTATCTATGAAGGCCTTAGAGAAACTAGGTTAGGTAAGTGGAGGTGCATGCTCACCTCTAGACCTCCCTCAACTCTCGTACGACAAAACTGCTATATCTTACAGTCGAAACACCGCTAGCTCAACTGACTCTATGGATGAAGCATACATAATCCTGAATATCCTCTGCAGCTAATCTTAAAAGTGATGAGTGTCCTCTCTATGGTATGTCCCCATAAACCATGGAGGACTCAAGGAAAGAAACTCACGAACCCTCAAACTTTCAGGTCCTTTAACGGGTCAAGCAATAACTAGTACCATTAGTTGATGCTGAGCAGCCATTATGTCACAACCCGAACGTAGACGCAGATCACAACATAGGATAAGGAACCTCGAGAGACTCCAAGTCGACCCATGGCGTGAGCTTACATCTAACTCAATCAATAAAGAGTAATACTCAACATAATGATATAACATAAGCATATATACGCCATAACATAGAAAACGAAGCGTACTTCATTCATAACAACTGAATACTACACATAGTCTGAAAGCCTCTAACATAATAGATGGGTTGATGGGACAACACCCCTAACTAACCCGATAAGTCTAGAAAACTGAGCATACATAGAGAAATATTATAAACATGGTCCTCGGGAGATAAGGACTCACCACAAATGTAGGATGCTAACTCTGAAAGGCTGGCTAAGAACTGGATTGAGTCTGAGAGCCGAGGCCTGTATCATGAAATGATATAGCATAAAGTATACGGTCAGTACGTAGAATGTGCCGAGTATGTAAGGTAAGTAAAACGTACATTTAAATATATATAAAAGTTAATAAGAGATTATAAGAGTGGGACAATATGCTCATAACATAAATATCATAACATAACATAAGGCTCAAGGTTTTTAAATCATTTGCAATCCATTTATTACCATATCATAAGGGAACTTTATAAATCATCACTTGATCCAAAATAACAATAACATCATAATGTATAAAACATGAGGAACAAAGGGAGATTCTTATAACTAACATACCCCATATGAGCACACATGGAGCCCGACCTATAAATCCCTAGTTGGGAGGGTGTTTGTACCTTGCCAAGGGTAGAACCATGAAGGGCGTCCTATCATACATGAAAGGCCCATTGGGGAAAAAAAGGGTACAGTCTCAAGGGAGGTCCCATCATGTCCTACGGTGGCACGTAGTTCTGAGACTAGGGGCAAAACCTGGGCCTCGAACCTATTCGGTGTTAAATACTACTCCCAAAACATATATAGTTCTCCTAGTATAATATGCATGAGATTCATGGGCTAGTTAAATCATGATAATCATAAGCATGCTTGTAAATACGTGAACTAGCCATGAGAGTAAGATTCGTGCGTTGGCCAAAATTGTAAATCGTAAATCATGAGATTCATGCATATTTGTAAATCATGTATATGCTTTTTAAATCATAAATTCATAATGGGCATTTGAATAAATCCATACCATGACTCATAGATCATGATGGGTTTATGAACATCAACAATAGAAGTAAAGGTCATAACTCGATTCATCATAGAACATGCATAATTAGACATAATTTAATACAAATTATAAATTTATAATTGAATTGGTGGTAAAATCGAATCATAATTCGTAAAAATATGATGTAAAATATGAGAAGTAATAACCAATGTATAGATCATTAGAATTTCAAAAGATTTAAGATAAAACACCATAAGATTTTTAAACAAAACTTTATGAATTAGGAGAGATTGGGCATGAGTGTGAACAAAAACACCCACTCATAACCCTACATACCTGATTACAACTGGTTCTTACACTTTTCTGATTTCCCAAGAGGAATTGATGAGAATCTGAAGAAGAACAAGCTTGATCACCCTCTCTAACGTTCTACCTTTGCATGCATGAATGAGAATGACCTAAAATGAACTTAACCCTCTTAAAAGTCATCATTCATAACTCAAAACGGCATAGTTTAGGCCTTACGATCATAGGAATTATGGGAAAGCCCTTAGCCAGTCAGTCTCCATGAGGGACATGATGACTCGTCACCTTTGGCGACGACTCGTGGCATCATTCGTCAAGTACACTGCTTAACAAATCATCTGGGCTCATCATGAGGGACTTCAAAATTTGTCTCTGGTGACCATGAGTCGTGGTCACCACTCATCACATACACTTCCTGGGATTTTTATTTTGCTTCATCATGCTGCTCACGACCCTCCCCACAAATTGTGGTGGCTGACCACGACTCGTGTAGACCTTCCGTTAGGTACACTGCCTTATTCTTTTCCTTTCTCAATCACCACTTCCCATGACTAACCTAATGAGTCAAGGGGCCTGACCACGACTAGTGGTCACGTCCATGGGGATCCAAATTTTAGCTCACCTTCTAAGCCTCACCACGAGTCACATCACGACTCATGGTTTGCTCCCACGGGTCACCGCATAACCCGTTCTGTTTCCTGATGTCAGTTTTATATTTTTCTCTATTTCAACTCCCAGGTCGGATCTTTGGGCTTCCAGGGTATAACACATTATCTAAGCCAACTAATATACTTCACTCCTGACATCCTGGTGTGAGGGTGTAGGCAGTACTGGAAGTGTTGCTTGCATGTTTGTAGCCCTGGGAGGTTCCTGGTGTAGTGGGGAATGCTGGGGAGATCGAGAAGATATCTCCCTTTCGGTTCTAGATTAGGCTATCTCCAATCATGGCACCCTACTAGTACCCTCTCCAACCCCTAGATCCAGTTCTCGATCGACTGCAGTTTATTTTGCATCAGGCATCCCTATAGATAGACATAACAATATGAACTTAAGGACTGTACCCTATGCAACTCAGCTCTATAACACGATGTAAGTAGAAAAAAAAGGGTAACTATACTATCATGCCTTGTAGCTTCCTTCTTATAAAATGTGATACACAACATATTTATAAATAAGACTCTACTAGACACTGCTTGCAAACTCCCAAGGATACGACATTGCTGTGATACCGGGTTTGTCACGCCCCACTCTGGGAGGTGTAACTGGATCCTGATGCCAC
>JACEIK010004006.1:69066-80781 GCA_018107945.1 Datura stramonium
TTTCCCGGGCCTTTTTCTAGCATGTATGGCTTTCAAATACTCTTAACCAACACGCGAATAGGCCATCTATGTGTCGGGAATTTTACGGGGTGTAACAGATCCAATATACCTTGCCAATATATAAAGACATGACTGTGTAATCACTAAACTGAGGCCTATGTGGGCTAATAACCTTTGGTGACACGTAGTTCTGGGAGCCTAGGTGCGCTAAACTTCGGCACACTCGGTGCTAAATACTATTCCTAACTGAAGACATAACTATATATAACTGTACTGATAGCTCGAAGTTTGATGACCTAATACTAAGTCAGAACTACTTATCTGGAAGTGTCACGACAGTCTGAAGGGCACTATAAACTAATAAACTGATAATACTGTAAATTCTGGTATTTCTATATATTTTGAGATTTATGATAATATTGATATTACCGAGTATTCTGAGAATGCTGAAAATGCCGTAAAAATAGAAATGTATAATTCTCGAGGAGATTAAGTACACTTTGGCAAATTATGCTAATTTAAGACAATGCCAATTTAAGGGCAAATGCTCCTAAAAATTCATGCTAAAATCAAGATCATGGAAAGTCATTATACAAGATGAAAATAACATCATGGGTATGACATAATTATAATCATGAAGACCTCAAAACACATAAAATAAATAAGAGACTTCAAAACATGGAAGAAAACCCTAAGGCATGATTTATAGAGAAAACTCCATAGCTAGGGTTTTCAAAAATTTTGGGATACAAGGCTGGAATAAAATCCTTGTTAAAGTCCCACATATATAGAGAAGAAAACTTCTATGATGGAGCTCAAATTTATAAATCTTGGTAAAGAACCCTAACTTGGCTTAAAGAGGAACCTTGAACTTCTATGGTGTTCTTGAGAGTGTTAGAAGAGAATGAGAGGAGAAGTCGAGTACTCCCCTTAATTCCCCTTTAAAATATACTAATACTATGTAGTTTTGGAATTGGAAGTATAAGAAATTACTAGGATTCCCTTATAAAAGTATTTTGAAAAATCGACTGCCAGGCCTCAAGAGTCATCCTATGACTTGTAGGACAGTACCACAACTCATAATGAGTTTCGCGGTTACTGATTCCTCCCTGGATAATTCTCTGAACCCCCTTCCTACGCCTCTGTAGTACGATTCATACCTTGGTACTACGAATCATGGCTTCCTTCCGTGGTATCATGAGAAATCTTGACACTTCTCTAAAACTCATCTCACGACCCATCAGTATGATCCATACCATGGTGGTACAAGTCGTGATAGATAGTCATGGTACTATTTCCAAGGTTCTACTAGTTTTCTTTGGACTCATACTAAGCCCCTTGGTACTACTCGTACCTTCCTCTCATTAGTCATACTGAGGAAAAGTTTTTAGTTTCTCTGCAGGTTCAAACTCCAAATCTAGGGTCTAGTCTTAAGGACATTTGGGTTGTTATATTATCTCCCCCTTGGGAACATTCGTACTTGAATAGAGATTAACTAAGATGGAAGTGTAGGGATAGAGCTACCATCCTAATACTAAATACTATAAGCTTAATACTGATGGAATGGCTAACTCCAAACTGAGATACACCTACTGAACTTGATTCATGCAACAAGGATGCGTATTAAGACATGAATAGAACTGAAGATCATGAGATTGTCATGAAACCGAGTAGTTTACTAAGGAAGACGCTAGTACCTGATGCTGAAGCTGAGTTGGAAGGAAAAAGGTGAGGGTACTAGCTATCATGTCTGCTTTGGCTTCCTACGTAGCTCCCTCTATAAGCTAATTCCTCCAAAGAAATTTCACTGAAGGGACCTCTTTATTCCTCAACTTACGAACCTAACGGTCAAGAATCTCAACTGGGATCTCTTCATAAGAGAGACTATTACTTATGCCAACACTCTTTAAGGGAACAACTGAGGTCGGATCACCAATGCATTTCTTCAATAGGGACACATGAACGACTGGATGCATCAATGCTAACTCCACAGGAAAGTCCAACTCATAGGCCACATTTCCAATGTGCCTTGAAATCCTGTAAGGACCAACATAGTGGGGACTGAGTTTTCCTTTCTTTCCAAACCTCATCAACCCTTTCAAAGGTGAAATTTTCAAGAAGACCCTATCATCAATGGCAAACTCAAGTTTTGTTTTCACGACCCGAGCCTACACCCTAGACGTAACACGGTACTTGAAGTCACAAGTGACCCCAAGTTAACCCTTGGTCTATCATTCACTAACATTCTGAGTATTCATGTACAACGGAACTTTGAAACAATATCATAAGGAATTTATGAAAAACAAGTTTGAGAACATAAAGTTCAAAACATTTGAATAATACTAATAAATCTGAAAATCTTATCTATCTGAAAGCCATCTAACTGAGGAGTTGTTGGGACAAGCCCCTAGCTAACTTAAAGTCTAACTGAGACTAATAAATGACCAAAAGGAAGAAATAATGCCCTCGGATGATGAGGACTCATACTTCAACTGTTGAGGAGGAGGATCTGAACTGCGACGACTAACGGTGCTGAGTTTGAGAACCTTCAGCTGTATCATGAAATGATACAACATAAAAGTATGCGTCAGTACTTTGAATGTACTGAGTAAGTGGGAGAAAGCATAGCTGAATATAATTCCTGAGCTGAAATGACATGCAATGACCAATAAGTAAACTGAACTGAACTACTGAAGTAAACTGAGGTGATCAAAATGACCCAGTCTAATAGTCAAGGCATGTCCTAAGTCTGAAAGTACTGAGTCTGAGATACTGAATTGAATTGAACTAAATTGATAGAACTAGAACTGAACTGAGCTGCTTATTCTGAAACTGGACTGGACTGACTAGTAGGAGAGTCTATAACCGACATATAACCACGTGAGCTAGATGTGGATTTCGATGTATACACCCTACCAGTAGGACCCAATATACCTTGTCAGGGTATAAAGGCATGAACTGAGTGATCACAAAATTCTGGGGCCAATCAGGCCAAGTAATACTAAAACCTACGCTGGCAACGTAGTTTTGGAAACTTGGGTGCACTGGAACCCCAGCCTGCTCGGTGCTAAGTTCTACTCCCACTGGAAAACTAAACTAAACTACTAAGCTAATAGCTTGAAACTGGGGTCCAAGACTAGCCAGGGACGTATAACTGCATGTACCCTGAGAGTCTTATCGGACTAGATTCTGAAACTGGGTTCTAGACTGGCCAGAGCTGCTTGTCTGGAAGCATCATAACCGTCTAAGAACAAGCTGTAACTGAACTAGGGTCCTGGGGCTGGTCAGAGATATATACTAAAATGACATGACTGCCTAATGGACCAAAAACTATAATCTGAGTTTAATTCTGATAACCGAGAGGCACCACTGACACCTCAAAATAAGACTGAAGTCAAACTAATCAGTTGACAATTTTCTGAAAGATTCTGAAGAGACTCTCCGTTCTAACTGGTCCGAACTACTAGCAGCTAACAGAGAGCTCAACTTATCCCAACAATACGAGAATTTCATAATATGGAAACAATTTAAGAATTAAAAAAATAAAACAAGGCTAAAATCATTCTTTTCAGTGAAATAATTACTTAACAAATATATAGTAAGAATTTCTAGGAAATTCAGCCCAAAACATTCTTCATTCACTAGATGAAATTTAATAAGAAAAATCATTATCCGAATGTTAGGGATTAAATTCACTTTTTGTACAAACATTGAAATTAATTAGGAACTGATGAAGATAATCTGAACAACCAACATGGATATTATTCCAGGAGAAATTAATGAAATAACATGGAATTCATCCGTATTCGAAAGCTCAAGGCTAAAACTGATAAAGGAGTTATGGTAGGATTTTGGGGGACACAAGGGAAGGACAATTCCCTTGTTGAATTCCCACATACCTGAGTTGAAGTTTATTGAAGGAGAAAGCTTGGATTGCTGCAATGGAGGAAAACCCTAAGCCTGCTTGAGAGTTTCTTGAGAGAACTTTCGATGTTTTTCTAAGAATAAATGTGAAAATGAGGGAAGGAACCGTCCAAACCATTAATTAGTCTGAAATTACATCCAAAACAACGTAGTTTAAAGCTTAGGAAAATAGGAAGTTACTAAATAGCCCATATAAATTCAATGAGAAAAACTGTTAGGTGCCCCTAACGGGTGATGGTGACTGACCATGACTCATGGTCACTCCCGTCAGGTACACTTCCTGGGATCCTCAGTAGGTTACCACGAGGGACCTAACGAGTCCTGGTCAGTCACCAGTCGTGGACCACATTGGTTCACTGCTGAAGATTTAACTCTAGACTAGGCAACGAGTCACTTAACGAGTCGTTGCCACAAGTGACGACTCGTTTCACCCAATCGTCAAGTACACTGGTCAACTCAAAATATTTCCAACTCAGGCCTGACCACGAGTGACTTAACGATTCATGGTCAATGACCACGACTCGTGACGTCTCTTGTTAGTTACACTGCCTCCTTCATTTACCTTATCCCTCCTTCTGCTCACGGCTCACCTAACAAGTCGTGAGGTTGCTTAATGACTCGTCAGGTGGGTCGCCCTACAATATTTATGTAGTTTTTAAAATTTCCTGATTTAAGTCCTGAAATTTGATTTTGAGTTTCCGGGGCATTACATTTGTCCTCCTTACATCTGCATACGATTTCTGATAGCTCTAAGCTGTTTTCAGCTTTTCTCTAATAAGTTGAACTTTCTCCATGTCCTCATAAATTGAATCAAGACCTATTAAGGTAGCTTCACCAACCTCAAACCATCCTATATGGGATCTACATCATCTACCATAAAGTGCCTCAAACGGGGCCATCAGGATGCTGGAGTGGTAGCTATTGTTATACGCAATCTCGATGAGAGGCAGGTGATCATCCCAACTACACTTGAAATTGATCATGCAAGCCCTCAACATATCCTCTAGAGTCTGAATGGTCTGCTTGTCTTGACCATCTATCTGTGGATTAAAAGTTATGCTAAGTTTAACCTGTATGCCAAGTCCTTTCTGAAATGACTTTCACAAGTGTAAGGTGAACTGAGTATCCCTATCCGAAATAATGGAGAAAAGCGACCACATGTAACCTGAACAACTTTGGAATGTATAGTCTAGCATAATTCTCTGCAAAGACTCGTGGGAAATAGACAGAGACTTAGTTGATACAAACCTATGAATAGGAAACTGAAGACGAGACTTATCTTTTTTTAGTTGCAACAGGAGCATTATGTAAGGGGAATTTTGTTATATCTTTTCATCTCCGTGGTCTTAACTAGTAGGAAATGTGTGACTTAGTCATTCAGTCTATAACTACTGAAATTGTATCATGTTGTCGGCGCGTACGAGGTAGACCTGTAACAAAATCTATGTAAATCTCTTCCCATTTGAAAATAGGGATACTGATATCCTGATTGCTACCTCCCGGTCTCTGGTGCTCAACCTTCACCTATTGGCAATTTAGACACTTAATCACAAATTTTTCAATGTCCTTTTTTCTTACCATTCCATCAATAGACCTCCCGTAGATCATGGTACATCTTGGTGGCACCTGGATGGATAGAATACCTAGAGTTGTGAGCTTCCATTAATATTCACTTCCTCAAATCATCTACATCTGAAACGCACAATCTACCCTGATAACAAAGCACACTATTTCCCCCTTTGGAGAATACTTCCACCTCTTTCTTGAGGACTGCTTCCTTCAACTTATGCAATATTGAATCATCATCTTGCCTTTCTTTTACCTCCACCACTAGAGAAGACTCTTAACCATTTTAGAATACAACTCCATCTTCCACTGAATCAACCAAATGAACTCCCAACCGAGCCAGTCTGTGAACATCTCTAACCAGCTCTTTCTTGTGATCTTCAATATGAGAAACACTATCCATTGATAATCTGCTAAGGGTGTCGGCCACTGGAATTGGCTTTACCCCGGTGATATAAAACACATATCCTAGTTCTTCAACAACTCCAACCATCTTCTCTGACAGAGATTCAAATCCTTTCAACTAAATACATATTATAGGATTTTATGGTTAGTATAAACATCTGCATGAATGCTATAAAGGGAGTGCCTCCGAATCATTAAGGCAAATTCTACCGTTATCAGCTCAAGATTGTGAGTTGGGTAATTCTTTTCGTGAATTTTAAGCTGTATGGAAGCATAGGCTACAACCTTGTAATGTTGTATCAGCACAAAACCAAGACCAATTCTAGCGGCATCTCAATAAATCACAAACCCATCTAGACCTTCTAGTAGAGTCAAAATTGGAGTAGTAGTGAGTCGAGTCTTCAACTCCTGAAAGCCCTTCGCATTGGACCAGTGGAACTTGACTTTCTTCTTAGTCAACCTGGTTATAGAAGAGGAAATATAGGAGAATCCTTCCACAAACCGTCTATAATAACTAGCTAGGCCCAAGAAACTCCTAATATTTGATAGGGAGGTGGGTCTCAACCAGTTATTAACTGCATCAATCTTTTGAGAATCCATTTGGATACCCTTGATGGAAATGACATGACTAAGAAATGTTACTGATTTTAACTAGAATACACACTTCTTGAACTTACCAAATAACTGGCGGTCCTTGAGAGTCTGAAAGACTATCTTTAAATGGTCTACATGCTTATCCTCACTTCAGGAACAAAAAAGGATGTCATCTATGAAGACAATGATGAACATGTCCAAGTAATATTTGAACACCCTGTTTATCAAGTCCATAAAAGCTGCAAGAGCATTGATTAGTCCCAAAGACATAATAACAAATTCATAGTTACCATACCGAGTTCTGAAGGCTGTCTTCAAAATGTCACATTCTCTGACTCTGAGATGATGATAGCCTGATCTGAGGTCTATCTTTGAAATGCAGCTAGCACCCTGAAGTTGGTCGAACAATTCATCAATCTTGGGGATGGATACTTATTCTTGACTGTGAATTTGTTCAACTGATGGTAGTCGATGCACATTCTGAGTGTACGTCCTTCTTTCACACGAATAGAACTGGGGAAACCCATGGAGATATACTGGGTCTGATCAAGCCTTTGTCTAAAAGGTCTTTCAACTGTTCTTTCAACTCTTTAAGCTCAGTTAGATGTTATACCCTGGGAACCCAAGGATCAGACCTGGAAGTGAAAACGGAGAAAAATTGAAAATTCGCACCAGGTCACAGAATGACTCGTGAGGTGAGTCGTTAGGAGTGACCACGAGTCGTGAAGTGACTCATGGTTAGATTGGTTGACAAAGATTGAGTGAGGAGGCCTCGGGCCTGACCATGATTTGTGATTAGACCTCACATCTCGTGAGGTCACCCGTGGTCAACCCTGAAGGATTGACAAATATGGGATGGGCAGTGTAGGCAATAGAAGGTGACCACGAGTCGTGGTCTGACCTCATGACTCATGAAGTCTCCCGTGGGGTTTCCCTTAGAGTGTTGGGTAGTGGACTTGATGGATAAAGGCCACGAGTCGTGCCCTGTGGCAACGGCCCGTTAGGTCCCTCATGAGGACTGGCGACCGGAGATTATCTGCGTTTTAATGAGGGTGTTTCCATAATTTCCTAAATCCCTAATGCCTCAACTACGTTGTTTTGGATATTTTTTGA
The DNA here is from genome assembly GCA_018107945.1 of Datura stramonium. Taxonomy (NCBI): domain Eukaryota; kingdom Viridiplantae; phylum Streptophyta; class Magnoliopsida; order Solanales; family Solanaceae; genus Datura; species Datura stramonium. The sequence goes on from JACEIK010004006.1 coordinate 76,669, forward strand.
GTTTGATAAGAGTATTAGGTCCCTATTGCATTCCCATTCTCATGCAAGGATTTTAGAGAGGTTTTTGGGAGATTTAAGGCCTTCTTCCCCAAATTTTCTTCATATTCTCTGTGGATGCTCAAGGAACTTTAAGTCCATCTATTCCCAGGTATGTAGGGTTTTAAAATGGGTGGAATTATTCCTCACCATGCCCAATTTTGATTAACGTCATGAATTCTCCTACTCAAATTCACGGGGTTTTACCCAAAGCATTTTAATGTGATATCTCCTTAAGGGTATGTTTTAATTGAGTTTTATTTATTGAAATATGCATGATGGGCAGGTTTCGTATTAGTTTCTTTAAAATCATGTTTCAATCTTTTTAAATCTAAATTGCCCATTTATGAAAGTTCATGGAGATTATGATTTATGATGAATATTCTTTATTTTAAGTTTATCGATTATGGAAATGCATGAATCCAAGTTATCCATTTTTATGAGTATATTTTGAAATAATTGAGTATGATGAAGTATTTGGTTATGCTCTCATGATGAAGAATGATTTATGATTTATGAAACGAATTTCATGATTTATCGATTTATGATGTTGGCCGATAAAAAGGGCCTTGATTCTTGGATAAACATGTTTTAAAGGGGATCAATGATGATAAAATTTTATATTTTAGCCAATGAATTTTTATGCATGATGTAATGATTTATGTATGAGCCTATATGCATGTTTTTGAGAGTCGTGTCTAGCACCGAGCAGCCCGGCGTTCAAAGGACTACGCCGGTGTCTCATAACAACGTGCCACTGTGGGTTGTAAATATTATGATGTATTGATAATGATCCCCTCAAATGTGATATCACGCCTTATGCATGACCCACGCCTGGCAAGCCAGGTTCGGCTCTTCCCACTTGAGCGAGACAATGAGGCATCATGAAAGGCTCTACCATGATGGTGTCTGTTATGACGAGTCCTCCCATTGTTCCACATGTTTTATGCATTGTTATGTTTATGATATTGGCTTAAGTTATATTATGATAAAGTTATTTACGATTATGATAATGAATGATATGAAAGATTTGAAGGTCTTGAGCCTTTTGTTTTATTACGAAGATTTTTATGCAAGCATGATGTCCTTCTCCTATGTCTATTTATGAGTTTACTTTACTTTTAAAATGTCCATTTTACTTACCTTTCATACTCAGTACATTCCATGTACTGACCGCATACTTTCTATGTTGTATCGATTCATGATACAGGTTCCGGATCTCAGGCTCATCCTTATCCTTAGTCCGTCCCCGTCTACGATATCAGCTTGTTGGTGAATCCTCATGTTTCGAGGGTCGTTTGATAAACTTTTCTATTGATTTTGTTTAAGTATTGCTCAGGTTAGTTGGGGATGTTGTCCCATCAACCCGTCTTACGTATTAGAGGCTTACGGACAAATGCGTAGTACTCAGCTTATGTAAATGTTTGGTATTTCCTGATGTTATGTCATGGTTACATTTTCGTGATGTTTTAGCTTAATATTTCATTTATTTAAATGAGATTAGTTGAATGCATGTACCATGGGTTGACTTGGGGTCTCTCGGGGTCCCTCTTCCCGTGTCTACATTCCGGATGTACGTTAGGATCGTGAAAAAGTTGGTATTAGAGAAATAGGTTTCAAGTGTCCTAGGGTGTCTGAAATCCACGTTAGGTAGAGGTTTTTTCATGGGTATGAAGCGCGCCACACCTATGACAAAGAGGCTACTAAAAATTTAGGAAATTTTCCCTTCTTTCATGTCTTATGTCGTGTGATGAAAAGCCTTTCCATCCTTTTAATTCGTGTGATTCGCGATTGTAGAATTATGGTTCTTAGGAGAATGAACAGAAGGAGGAACAGAAATGATGAAGGCCACAGAGATGCCAATGATCACAGGCATCAGCAAGCCCCACCTGTTCCGGAGCCCCATGCACTAGAGCCAGCTTCCCACGCCAAGTTTCGGGCGACAATTCAGATATTGGCATAGGCCTTGACCGCTCAGGTCAATCAGAAGGCTGTTGTATAGGTTCCACCGAATGTTAATACAATGGCGGCTCAAATTAGGGACTTCTTAAGGATGAACACTCCTGAGATCATGGGGTCAAAGGTGGATGAGGACCCACACGAGTTCATTAAAGGGATCTTGAAGGTCACTCAGGTTATGGGGTGACAAATGGGGAGTGTGTAGACTTGGCCTCATATTAGCTAAAAGAGGTCGCTCATATTTGGTACAAACAATGGAAGGACAGTAGGGCAGCGGGAGCGGGCCCTATCAGCTGGGATGAGTTCTATATGGCCTTTCTTGATAGGTTCTTCCCTTGGGAGATGAGGGAATTGAAAGCAGCTGAGTTTGTTAACCTAAATCAAGGAAAGATGACAGTGTTGGAGTATTCTCTTGAGTTCACCCGGTTGTCAAAGTACGCCCCAGAGTTGGTGATGGATCAGAGGGCGCGGGTGAGCCGATTTGTTCATGTCGTGGTCGGTAATTTAGAAAAGGATTGCAGGACTGCCATGCTTCATTAGAATATGGACTTTCCTCACATAGTGTTGTACGCCCAGCAGATGGAGGCGGCTCATGCGAGGGAGAGGGAGGAAAAGAGAGCTCGAAAGATAGTCGTAGGTTTTCACATCAGAGGTCCGGCTTGTGGCTACCGTCCACAGTTTCAGTAGAGATCACTAGCCCCAACGCCATCCTCAGCTAATGTTCCATCCAGGAGTGATAAGAGGATCAGGGCTTCAGGGTCGAAGGATCAGAGGGGCACCTAGTTAGAGTATACCCCTCCAGGCTGCGGGAAGTGCGGCAAGAGTCACACCGGAGAGTGCCTTCTTGGTTCAGATGTCTTCTTTGGGTGCGGTAGGCCTGGGCAGGTCGCCGAGCATGTCCATATGCTAGACAGGGTGATGATAGGGGTCGAGCACAGACCACCAAGACAGCAGTAGCTCCAGCCCGTTCGGCTCCACAGGGAGCATCTATTAGTGGGGGTGGTGGTCAGTGCCAAAACTGATTCTATGCCCTTTCCTTGTGCTAGGAGCAGGAGACTTCACCAAACATGGTCACTGGTATGTTGTGTGTCTTTCATATGATGTTTATGACTTGTTAGACCTGGGAGCCATATTGTCTTTCATGACTCCTTACATTGCTAGTAGTTTTGGAGTTAGTCTTGAAATTCTGTCAGAACCATTCTCCGTATCTACCCCAGTCGGTGATTTAGTTGTAGTTAGGCGGGTATATAGAGGTTGCCCCATTATTTTGTGGAATAAGGTTACCTCCGTAGATTTCATAGAGTTAGCCATGACTGACTTTGACGTTATTCTTGGTATGGATTGGTTGTTTGCGTGTTATGCTTTGATTAATTATAGGACCAGTACCGTGGAGTTTCGTTTTTGGGGTGAGTCATTTTTTGAGTGGAAGGGTAGTTCGGCAGTGCCATCAGGTCGGTTTATTTCCTATCTTAAGGCTAGGAAGATGATCTCTAAGGGGTGTATGTACAACCTAGTTAGGATTAAGGATGTGGAGTCCGAGACCCAGACTATTCAGTCAGTTCCGGTGGTGTGCGAATATCCAGAGGTATTTCCCGAGGATTTTCAAGTGTTCCTCCAGAAAGGGAAATTGATTTCGGTATTGATCTATTGCCAGATACGCAGCCTATTTTTATCCCTCCATATAGGATGGCTCCAGCCGAGCTAAAGGAATTGAAGGATCAGTTAAAGGATTTGTTGGATAAGGGCTTCATTAGACCAAGCCAGTCTCCATGGGGTGCACCAGTTTTATTTGTTCAGAAGAAGGACGGTTCCCTTCGCGTGTGTATGTACTATCGGTAGTTGAACAAGGTTACCATCAAGAACAGGTACCCCTTACCTAGGATCGATGATTTGTTTGACCATCTTCAGGGTGCCAAGTGCTTTTCCAAGATCGATCTCAGGTTTGGGTATCATCAGCTTAGAGTGCGGGAGAGAGACATCCCGAAGACCGCTTTCAGGACACGGTATGTGATCTGGGACATATTTATATGCCCAAGTGATACTCAAATGCATTGGTTTTGCCTTGTTTATCCAACAATGTTAGTACATTCTCATGTAAATTGTAGGGAAGTGTGAATT
>JACEIK010004006.1:86853-108486 GCA_018107945.1 Datura stramonium
TGTTCGGGATGCAGATGCTCCAGCTGCGCATAGGCGGGAGACCGGCAACGGAGGATGAGCTGTGGCAGCTCGACCTAGATTATCCCTTTGGCGAAAATGCCAGGGCGCTATGTCGTGTGGGCCCAGCTTTTGTGGAGCCCGTGGATGATGATGTCCCCACTGATGAGGAGACACTATTACTGAAGGTTTGTGGAGGGTTTCTCATCTATTGCGGCACCTTTGACTAATTTGACTCAGAAAAAGGTAAAATTCCAATGGTCAGATGCTTGTGACAAAAGCTTTCAAGAGTTGAAGACCCAACTCACCTTAGCACCAGTGTTGACCTTACCCGAGGGTACCAATGGCTTTGTTGTCTATTGTTATGCTTCGAGAGTTGGATTGAGATGTGTGTTGATAAAGCGTGGGAAGGTGATAGCATATGCCTCGAGACAGCTGAAAGTTCATGAAATAAATTACCCGACTCATGATCTTGAGTTGGTCGTGGTGGTGTTAGCATTGAAGATATGGCGGCATTACTTGTATGGGGTCCCCGTGGATGTATTTACGGATCACAAGAGTTTGCAAAATGTGTTAACACAGAAGGACCTAAATCTTCGGCAAAGGAGGTGGTTGGAATTACTTAAGGACTACGACATGAGCGTCCTCTATCACCCGGGAAAGGCTAATGTGGTTGGGGATGCGCTTACTAGACTCTCTACGGAGAGTGTGTCCCACGTGGATGAGGGAAAGAAGGAGTTGGTGAAGGACGTCCACTGACTTGCAAGGCTGGGAGTTAGATTGATCGACTCAGCCGATGGCGGTGTTGTTGTGTATAACGGGTCAAAATCGTCCCTGGTAGTTGATGTTAAATCCAGGCAAGATAAGGATCCAATATTGAGGAAGTTGAAGGAGACGGTGCAAAGTCAGAAGGTGGAGGTTTTCTCCTATGGGGGAGATGGTGTGCTGCGATACCAGGGTCGACTATGTGTTCCAGACGTTGATGATTTGAGAGTTTGGATATTGCATGAGGTACATGGTACCAGATATTCTATTCATCCAGGATCCACGAAAATGTATCGGGATTTGTGAGAAATCTGTTGGTGGGATGGTATGAAAAAGGATATTGCGGAGTTCGTAGCCAAATGTCCGAACTGTCAGCAAGTAAAAGTCAACATTAAATTGTCGGGATATGTACTTTAGGATATCAACATCCGCACTTGGAAGTAGGAAGAGATTAATATGGTTTTTGTTACAGGCCTACCTCGTACGCACCGACAATACGATTCCATTTGGGTGGGGGCTTGACAGGTTAACTAAGGCTGCACATTTCCTACCGGTCAAGACCACAAATTTAGAAGATGATTATGCTAAGTTGTATATTCGGGAGTTAGTTTAACTTCATGGAGTTCCCTTGTCCATTATCTCAGACCGAGGTACTTCGTTTACCTCTCAATTCGGGCATTCTTTTCAAAAAGGACTTGGGACGCAGGTTAAGCTAAATACAACCTTCCATCCTCAAATAGACGACTAGGAAGAACGAACCATTCAGACCCTCAAGGATATGTTGAGGGCATGTGTTATAGATTTCAAAGGTAGTTGGGATGACCATTTGCCCTTGATCGAGTTTTCTTATAAAAACAGTTACCACTCTAGTATCCAAAAGGCACCGTTGGAGGCTCTTTACAGGAGGAGGTGTACATCTCCCATCAGATGGTTCGAGGTTGGTGAGGAAGCTATGATAGGACCAGATTAGGTCCATGAGGTGATGGTGAAGGTTCAGTTGATAAGGGACCGGTTGAAAATCGCTCAGAGTCGTTAGAAATCGTATGCTGATGTGAGGAGAAGAGATTTGGAGTTTGATGTGGATGACTGGTATTTCTAAAGGTATCTCCCATGAAGGGAGTGATGCGATTCGAAAAGAAAGGTAAACTCAGTCCTCGCTATGTTGGCCCCTACTGGATTATGAGAAGAGTTGGTAAGGTGGCATATGAGTTGGACTTTCCTTCAGAATTGGCATCAGTTCATCCCATGTTCCATGTATCTCTTTTGAAGAAGTGCTTGGGTGATCCATCCTTGGTAGTTTTGGTAGACAACATTGGAGTGAAGGACAACCTCAGTTATGAAGAAATTCCCGTTGAAATATTGGATCATTAGGTTCGGAGGTTGAGGAACAAATAAGTAGCTTCAATTAAAGTATTATGGAGAAATCAGCATGTTGAGGGGGCTACCTGAGAAGGAGAAGCGGATATGATAGCTAAATACCCTCATTTGTTCCCTACCGACTTAGTTTTAGTTTGAGGTATCAGTTTTTCCCTAAACCTTTATCAGCTTTTTCCAGTTTGGTTCATGTGTGCAAGTTTGTTTTATGATATGATAAATGCATGTAATGTCTAAATTCAGTTTAGCTAGTTAGTTCCTTTCGAAGGTTGTCATTCCGTCAGTTTTCGACTTAAATGATTGGTAATCGTATATGGTGATAGCTTGTTTCTGAGTTTTCTGCAAGTTTCTAACATTCGAGGACGAATGTTCCCAAGGGGGAGATATTGTTATACCCGAGGAACCCAAGGATCAGACCCGAAAGTGAAAATGGAGAAAAACTAAAAATTCGCACCAGGTCACAGAACGACTCGTGAGGTGAGTCGTTAGGAGTGACCACGAGTTGTGAAGTGACTCGTGGTCATCTTGGTTAGAAAAGATTGAGTGAGGAGGCCATGGGCCTGACCACGAGTCATGGTCAGACCTCACGACTCTTGAGGTCACCTGTGGTCAACCCTGGAGGATTGGAAAATATGGGATGGGCAGTGTAGGCCACGGAAGGTGACCACGAGTCATGGTCTGACCTCACGACTCGTGAAGTCTCCCGTGGTATTTCCCTTGGAGTGTTGGGCAGTGGACTCGACAGATCAAGGCCACGAGTCGTGCCTTGTGTCAATGACCCGTTAGGTCCCTCGTGAGGACTGGCGACCAGAGATTTCCTGCGTTTTAATGAGGGTGTTTTCATAATTTCCTAAGTCCCTAAGACCTAAACTACGTTGTTTTGGATATTTTCTGAGTGTGATAAGAGGAGTTAGGTCCCTATTGCATGCCCATTCTCATGCAAGGATTTTAGAGATGTTTTTGGGAGATTCAAGGCTTTCTTCTCCAAATTTTCTTCAAATTCTTTGTGGGTGCTCAAGGAAATTTAAGTCCATCTATTCCCAAGTATGTAGGGTTTAAAATGGGTGGAATTCTTCCTCACCCATGCCCAATTTCGATTAAATTCATGAACTCTCCTACTCAAATTCCATGGGATTTTACCCAAAGCATGTCAGTGTGATTTCTCCTTATGGGTATGTTTTAATTGAGTTTTATTTATTTAAATATGCATTATGGGAAGGTTTCGTATTAGTTTCTTCAAAATCATGTTTCAATCTTTTTAAATCTAACTTGCTCATTTATGAAAGTTCATGAAAATTAAAATTATGATTTATTTTAAGTTTATCGATTATGGAAATGCATGAATCCAAGTTACCCATGTTTATAAGTATATTTTGAAATAATTGAGTAAGATGAAGTATTGGGTGATGCCCTCATGATGAAGAATGATTTATGATTTATGAAATAAATTTCATGATTTATCGATTTATGATGTTGGCTGATAAAAAGGGCCTTGATTCTTGGCTAAGCATGTTTTAAAGGGGTTAAATGATGATAAATGTTATATCTTAGCCAATGAATTTTTATGCATGATGTTAATGATTTATGTATGAACCTATATACATGTTTTTGGGAGTCGTGTCTAGCACCGAGCAGCCCGGCGTTCAAAGGACTACGCTGGTGTCTCATAACACGTGCCACCGTGGGTTGTAAATGTTATGATGTATTGATAATGATACCCTAAAATGTGATATCATGCCTTATGAACGACCCTCTCCTGGCAATCCAGGGTCGGCTCTGCCCACTTAAGCGAGATTGCGGGGCATCATGAAAGGCTCTACTATGATGATGTCGGTTATGAAGAGTCCTCCCATTGTTCCACATGTTTTATGCTTTGTTATGTTTATGTTATTGGCTCAAGTTATATTATGATAAAGTTATTTACAATTATGATAATGAATGATTATGAAAGATTTGAAAGTCTTGAGCCTTATGTTTTATTTCGAAGATTTTGATGCAAGCATGATGTCCTTCTCCTATGTCTATTTATGAGTTTACTTTACTTTTAAAATTTCTATTTTACTTACCTTTCATACTCAGTACATTCCACATACTTTCTATGTTGTATAGTTTCATGATACAGGTTCTGGATCTCAGGCTCATTCTCATCCTTAGTCTATCCTCGCCTACGATATCAGCTTGTTGGTGATTCCTCATGTTCCGAGGGTCGTTTGATAAACTTTTCTATTGTTTTTGTTTCAGTATTGCTTGGGTTAGTTGGGGATGTTGTCCCATAAACCCATCTTACGTATTAGAGGCTTACGGACAAATGCGTAGTACTAAGCTTATGTAAATGCTTGGTATTTCCTGATGTTATATCATGGTTACGTTTCTGCGATATTTTTATGCTCAACATTATGTTTATTTAAATGAGATTAATTGAATGCATGTTCCATGAATTGACTTGGGGTCTCTCGGGGTCCCTTGTCCCGTGTCTACGAGCCAGGTGTACATTCGGGTCGTGATATTAGAGCCACTCTGCAAGGCGGAATTGAGATAGGCTGGGTATCTAGAAGAAGGTCTTTATTGAAGTCAATTTACCACTAGTAGGAGGGACTCCGGGAAGATCTTCGAAAAACACTGGAACTCATATAGGTTTGGAACTTATCTACGATTGGAATTGACTGAACTGGCCCAAACTAAACGATTGATTATCCCTTAGAAATTATTTTCCTAGCCTTAAGGTAAGAGATAAATCGACCCTTAGGCGATGAAGAACTACTTTTCCACTCTAGAACTGGTTTATTAGGTAACTGAAACTTAACGACCCTAGTTCTATAGTCGACTAAGACATAGCAAGACTGTAACCAATTCATGCTAAGAATGAGGTCAAAATCGACCATATCTAACTATACTAAATCGACTGCGGTGACCTTCTGTAAAACTGTGATTGGGCAGTTATTGAATACCCGACTGGTTATAACTTAGTCACCAATAGGAGCAGAGACTGGAAAGGATTTTGAGAGGATTTCTGGGATAATATCAAACTAAAATGCAAGGTAAGGATTCACAAAGGAAAGTATGGCTCCTAAATCTAGTAAGACATAAACATCAATATGGAAGAGACGAAACATACCAGTAACTATGTTAGGTGAGCTCCCCTAATCCTAATGTAAAGACAGAGCATAGAAGTGGTTCTGATGCTAACCACCACCTATGCTTGAGGTAGTATTCTACTGGGTTGGGTGACCTGTTGGAGCTGCTGATGTAGTACTGGGCCTTCCCACGCCTAGCAGATGGGCAATCCTTCAACTTGTGACCCAGTTGGCCACAACCAAAGCAACCCTCCTTGCCTAAAAAGCACTCACTAGGATGGTTTTGACCATACTTTAGACATGCTGGGAAAGTGCGGCTGCTGGAAACATGACCCTAAGCTGAGAGCCTGATGCTCTACCCTTCCAATCCATACGATATCTGAGAAAAGGAGCACTAGCTGAAGAGGGTGCTGAAGATCTATGCTGATGCTGTGAGCGATTACCTCTGCTATGAGAATTGAAACAATCCTGTTCTAGCCCGCTTGCTCTCTCTCTCCTTTTCTTTCAGCTTTTCCTCCTTAATTTGCCAAGCATAGATCATAATCCTGGAAATGTCTATGTCACTGATGAGCATGGCATTCCTGCACTCCTTGACCACCAGGTCTGGAACTCTTGATACGAACTTGCTCATCTGAGCCCTGGGTTTAGCCACCATCTCTGGAGCATATCTAGACAACTGAGTGAATTTTAAGGCATACTCTTGCACTGTCATAGACTTCTGCTTCAAATTGACGAACTCCTCTACCTTCACTTCCCTCAACTCACAGGGAAAGAACCTAACCAAACAAACAGTAACAAATTCATCCCATTCCACTGGGCTTGCACTAACACATCTTCCTTATTTCCACTGTCTGTACCATATCTATGCCATTCCCTTAAATTGATAAGTAGACAAATTTGCACTCTCAACTGAGGTAACACCCATGATTTTGGTGATCTTCTAAACCTCATCAATAAAGTCTTGTGGGTCCTTATCTACCTTAGACCCGTGAAATTCTAAGGGATTCATTCAAGTGAAATCCTGGACTCTGGCGGAAACTGTAGTTCCATGCAGGTTAGCAAGTGCAATGGCCTGCTGGTTGACTTGGTTAGTTACAACCTGGGAAAGCATATGAAATGCAGCCCGAAACTCAGCATGGGTTCACCTGCTCGTTCACAGGGGCTGCTGGAGCTGGTGGAGCTTGCTAGTTTGCATTTTCGTTCCTCCTTCCATTAGCTCTTTTGAGAGGCATCATTTGTAAATGTGTAGAGAATGAGTTAGAAGCATATTCTTAGAGTTTTACTGATATGTTGTGGGTTTACAACACTTTCGATATTTAAAACTGAGGAAATATGCATGGTCTTAGGTGTGTTTATACATATGTGATGCACTTTTGTTATATTTTTAGGGAAATCATGTGTTGGAATTGAATTCAGTAAAATAAGTGAAAAGAGTGCAGAAAATGATGAAGTTGAAGGCCTGAGTACAAGTCGTACCTTCCTGGTAAAAGCCGTACTATGCATTCGTGATAAGATCTAGAGGAACTGCACAATGTGATGGCCAAGTACGACGCTTGGTACGAGCCATACTATCTTTGTACGAACCGTACCAAAGCAATGGAAAATTATAGAAGTATGATTAATAGCTACGAGTTGTGATGACCACATACAACTCATACCAAGGAGTCGTGGTGAACTTTAGATAAAATGTTGATTGGCAGATCTCAGGGTATGAGAGGATACCACGAGCCATAACATCAATGTATGAATCGTACCCAAGACTCGTGAAAATATTCAGGGGATGCCAGACTTCAGAGTATCTGGCCACGACAGAAACATACAACTCGTAACAGCATTGTAGAGTCGTACCAGCTTCCAGGTCTTAGCCAATTTCAAAGCTACCTAGCATTGTACGGATAGAAGGTACGACTCATAGCTACAAGCTACGACTCGTAGGATCTAGCGGCGACAGTTATAACATTTTCCCTGTTAATTTAGGAAAGGTTTCTGATTATTTATATAAATACTTTTCTAGGTTATTTTTGTTAGGGAATCGACTTTTTTTTATAGACAACCAATACTTTCGAGATTCTTCTTCAGTTTTCTAATATTCTTGGAGATATTACTCATTGTTCTTGAATTGTTTGAAGTTGAATTGTGCAATAATCAATTGGGTTTTATTTCAATCATCATTGTAAGTCTCTAATTATGATTTCTTTCATGAATGCTAATTTGTTTCTTAAAAATATGAGAGGATAAAACCTCCACAACTTGGGTTGTGGGAACCATGATGGTATAACTAACTAGGGTTTGCACATATGATTCGAAATCAATACTTATGTTTGTATTGTTTTCTCTTCATCTGTAAATATTTTTTAAAAGAGTGCAATGTTAGAATTTTCCTGAATTTTCTACTTGCTTGAATCTAGAGAGGTAGAGATTAGGAAAAGAGAAGAACAACGAAGCCTTGAACTATATAATTCATTGAATAACTTAAGATGCAGTCACAAAATAGTTAATTTGGAACAAATTGATAATGGATAAAGTGAAAACACTCAACAGACCTAATTCAGTGATTGGGTATAGTTATCCAATAGGGACAAATCAGTCATTTGGATGAACCTGTGTTATCAGTTCTACAAGCTAAGTATTGAGATAGATCACTAGTGTATTCACCCGAAGTTGTTATGAATCTATAGGGATCACTTCCCTAGTTAATTGCATAAACTTGTCAACAACATTAATTTACAATACTATTACTTGATTACTTCCTTAAAACCCCCTTTAGGAAATAATTGTACCGAAAGCATAAATACTAGCGTTGTTCTACATCCTAACCATATTCCCTGTGGGATCGACCCTAACCTAGTTGTGTTCTTTATTGACAACATCCGCATCATACTTTTACAGGGGTGTGATTTGAGCATTATCATTCATACTCTATCACATGGCAAGAATCATGAAAGAAGGAAAGTTTCCTTAAACGTCTGGTTCCCACTTCCTCATAAGTGTGGTGCGCTTCACACCTATGAATAAGACTCTACATAATGCGACTTTTAGACAACCTAGGGAACTTTAAACCTAATGATTTGATACCAAATTTGTCATGACTCGAGTCTACACCCTGGATGCGATATGGTGCGTAGAGTCACAAGTGACCCCAAGCTAACCCATGGCATAACATAAATTCTAAAATGCAGCAGACTTATAAGAAATTCTAAGAGGAACCTATTTGTAAATAAATATTATTTTATGCATAAGGTTAAAATCTGATAAAACACCAAATTGTATAAAGGTATTGAGTCAAAAACTGAAACTAATACAACTTTGTCTGAAAGCCTCCAATAACTGATAAGCTACTGGGACAAGCCCTATCATGAACCAAGCTGAGGCCCCGAATCAAGACACGGAACCTAGAACCACAAATGGCTCTAAGTCGACCCATAGCATGAAATAGCGGCTAAAGTATACATCAAACAGAAAACGATAAACTAAACATGAATAAGCGGAAGTTTGAATACATATCAACCATACAGAGTCAACACTGAGAAAATTGAAATTCTACATATTATATGATAAGCCTTTAAACTGTCTGAAGAGCTGATGGAAAAACACCCCCAACTAGCTGGCTAAAATCTGAGATACAAAATAACATAACTCAATCAACTGAAGATCCTTGAAGGATAAGGACTCACCAACAAGAGAAACTGAGCTAAGCTGCAGGAACTGAGTCTGATCTTCTGGACTTGTATCATTTTATGATACAACATAGAGTATGTGGTCAGTACTTGGAATATACTCAGTATGTAAGGTAAGTAAAACATGCTGAGTAAGTATGAACTGAAATCATGCATATAAACATAAATCATAAGCTTATGAGAGTAAGGACGACATGCTGATATCTGAAAACATGTATACTCATAAATTGAAACTCATATCTGAATAGAATGACCCAAAGTTGAAAATAGAATCATATGGCTTTCCATAACTGAAATTATAAGTAAAATCTTATAAACTGATCATTGGGTCAAACCTGTTGAAAACATAATATCATAAGTCATAAACATGCATAATTAAAATTATGAGGAATAATGGGAGACTCGTCACGACCGACACCATCACAATAGAGCTTACGTGATGTCTCAACTATCATACTCAAGTGGGAAGAGCCATTCAAAAATCTTGCTAGGGCTAAGGATGCTACCATGATATAGATATCAAGCTGAAGGCCCCTTGGCGGGTAGGGGTAGCTCACAAGGCAGGTCCTAATGTATGTATATATAAACCTACGTTGGCGCAGACCTGGGGCTTACATGAACCCTAGCCTACTCGGTATTGAACTACTCCTAAAAACATGCATAGTGCTCCCATCATTTTTCAGCAGAGTTGAAACCTTGTTTTTTCAACGAAGCTGATAATTTAATTACATGCATAGTCTGAAATCTGAATATGGGGAGTCCTGGCTCCAAACATACCATAAGCTGGAAATTGGGAGTATCACTTTAAACCATATGGTAAGCTGATATTATAAAACTAAACTGAATCATCATACTTAACATGTGTGGGCTTGCCCAAATCTTAAATCACGCATACTTGAAATAGACTTCATAAGTGAAATCATGAATTCATACATGGTTAATTTGTAAACATTCAATCATGCTAGATATCTTATCATACTTGAAAACATAAATTATAAACTTGACTTTTCATGAACTTGCATAATTGGGCATAATTTTGTAAAACTTGAAATCATGAATTTATAATTAAATTAGATATAAAATCTTCTCATAAATTTAAAACATACTTTGAAACATGAAGGGAATTGACCCATAAATAGATCATAGAGAATTTCATAAAATTGGGTTAAAACCCCATAGGATCATCAACTTGAATTCATGAGATTGAGGAGAGATATGGGCATGACAGTGAAATAAAACTCCCATTCATAGCCCTACATACTTGAGTAAACTGAATATACACTTGTCTTTGAAAGACCAAGAGATTTAGAGAAGAAAATGAAGGATTCTAAGCTTGATCTTCAAAGGAGGGATTCTAATCTTTCATGTATGGGAGTTAAAGGAATTAGAATAGGTTAAACTCCCTTAAAATCCTCTTTTTAGATCTTAAAACAACATAGTTTAGAGCTTAGAAGCTTAGGATCTACGAAAATATCCTTAATAAATTCATAGGAAGACTGATTCTGTCAGCTGTCATGACTCATACCATGAGTTGCACAATCCTCCTACGACTCATGGTATCCTCCCGCACTGACCATGTCCACAACCTCCAATCCTCTGAATATTTTCATGAATTCTACTATGACCCATAACAGGCTATCACGAGTCATACCTACACATATACAACCAACATCTGAAAAATCCCAAGTACTTGTTATGATTTTTACCATGAGTTGTATCCACACGCTACGACTCGTAGTAGGGACTCATGGTCTGAGGAAAGATATCTCTGAATAGAACCATGAGTCTTCCTACAACCCATACCACTAACCTATGACTCGTAGGTTGAGTCGTACTAAAGCAATCTCCAATATTTTCCTGTTGATCACATTCCAAATCTTAGGTCTAGTCTTGGGAACTTTCGGGGAATTATGAGCCCTCAGCTAACTCCAAATTCTGAAACAACAGGAGATAAAATACTAAAAGAATAAGGATAATTCTGGTCCTCAGAAGATGAGGAATCACCACTATCAAATGTTGGTAATCACTAGAAGGAGTCTAACCACGATGTTGAATCTGAGTACCTGATCCTATATCATAAGACAATATAGCATACAACGTATGCGGTCAGTATTTTAAATGTACCGATCATGTGAGATATGCAGCTGAAATAATAAGCATACTAGTAAAATCTGAAGATATAGATGAACTAATATGCAATGACCCTATTTAAATGCATAAATACTGAAAGTAGTATGAAAGTCTGAAAATACTGTAAATTCTAGTAAAACTGGTGTTCAGGTCATGCACATATATTGAAGTCTGAAAAACCAAGACTAAACAGAATACTTTAACTGTACTGTGGGAGAGTTTGTTAACTAAAACCACGTGAGCTAAACATGGAGTTCGACATATACGCCCCATCGATAGGACCTAATATACCTTATTAGGGTATAAAGGCATGGTTGTGCGATCACTAAATTGAGGCCCATATGGATTAATAACCTACGGTGGCACGTAGTTTTGGAAACCTAGGTGCGTTGAACCCCAGCCCACTCAATGCTAAGTGTTAATCCCAACTGAAGACATAACTTTATATATTACTGTACTCATAGCTCGTGGAAGTCTGATGTCCTAAGACTAAGTCAGAACTACTTATCTGTAAGTGTCCTGAGAGTCTAAAGGACCTAATAAATTGATGATGCTGTAAATTATGATATTTCTATATATATTGAGATTTCTAATAGTACTAATATTACTGAGTATTCTGAGAATTCTGAAAACGCCATAAAAATAGAAACGTATAGTTCTCGACGAAATCAAGTACACTTTGGCAACTCATGTTAATTCAAAGGAAAATGTTCTTAAAATTCATGCTAAAATCAAGAAGATGGAAAGTCATTATACAAGATGAAAATAACATCATAGGTATGACATAATTATAATCATGAAGACCTCAAAACATATAAAAAAGATCTGAGTCTTCAACATGAAAGAAAACCCTAAGGAAAGATTTCTAGAGAAAACTCCATATCTAGGGTTTCTGAAAATTTTGGGACACAAAGGTGGATGAAAAACCTTGTTGAAATACCATATACCTAGATAAGAAACCCTCTATGAGGGAGCTAGAATTTCTGAAGCTTTGTGAAGAACCCTAACTTGTCTTGTAGAGGAACCTTGAACTTCTACGGTGTTTTTGAGAGTGTTAATAGAAAATAAGAGGAGAAATTCAACTACCCCCTTAATCCCCCTATGAAATATCCTAATACGACGTAGTTTAGGGATTAAAAGCATAGAAAATTACTAGGATGCCCTTATAAAAATGTTTTGAAAAACCGACTGTCAGGCCCCACGAGTCATCCTACGACTTGTAGGACAATACTGCGACTTATACTGAGTCTCATAGTCACTGATTCCTTCCTATATAATTCTCTAAACGCCCTTATTATGCCTATGTTGTATGATTTATGCCTTAGTACTACGAATCATGGTTTACATCCGTGGTAGCATGAGAAATCTTGACACTTCTCTGAAACTCATCGCATGACCAATCTGTATGATCTATACCATGGTGGAATGAGTCATGATAGGAAGTCGTGGTACCATTGCCAAGGTTTTGCTGGTTTTCTCTGGACTCATACTACGCCCTTTGGTATGACTTGTATCTTTCTCTCACGAGTCATACTGAGGAAAAAATTTCAGTTTCTCTACAGGTTCAAACTCCAAATCTAGGGTCTAGTCTTACGGACTTTTGAATTATTACACTAAGTCCCCTGAGTGTAAGAAGGACTCACATAAGCTGAGGAGTTGGTATCTTAACGGAGTGCTTGCTGATGGATCAGAGTACCTGAATATGCATCATGAGATGATGCAGGACCAAATGACGTCAATACATGAAATATATGAAATATAATAAAGTTTAGTAAAGAAATACTAGTAACTGACAAGCTATACAACTGAGGCATGAATATGATATGAAATCAAGATCATAAATTAACTGAATGATTGAGACTGTGACTGAGCTTCTAAATCAAAATGATAAGGGAGTTGTATGCAAGTTATTTTAAAAACATACTCTGAAAACTAGAGGTTGGTGCTATAAATCATACTTTGAAACTCTTTTTGAAAACTCAATAGAACTGAATGCTTTGAATGATGCAATAAAACACAAGTATAAATATTGTGTAAAATAGTTATGCAACTGAAAACTTTACATCAAAATAAGTTATAAAAATACTTTATTTTAGTTGGGAGTTTTTCTTCATCAACATGCACAATGAATGAGCGCATGATGTCCAACCTCTGGCTCGGTTTGGAGAGTTATCCAAAGCCTTTCTAGGGTAAAATATGAAACAAAACTATGGATCCATACTAAGCCCTTACCAGGAGCTATATGAGGAGTCACCTGAACCAACGGGAAGATCCTAACTTATGTTGGCTACGTAGTTTTATGGCTTCACGTTATTTGAACCCTTCACCCATCTCGATGCTAAATAATTCTTCCAAAAATTATTCTCATCTATGCCTATCTAAGGCATCTGAAACATCTCTATGGAGCCTTTCTAGCTCAAAAATCAAAGTGTTAGTATGTCGAGATGTTTATAAACTTTTTGTGCTTGAGGAATAACCACTCCAAGATAACTAAGTTCATTGGTTATATTTGTGAACATGTTGAACATCTTTTGAAGGGATTCTCCCTCATTCACCTTGAAGAGCTCATACTGCATATTTAGGAGGAAAATTTTAGAATTCTTTAACTAGATTATTCTTTCATGTGTGGTTTTCTGAGTATCCTATACATCATTTGTGGTGGTAGATAAAGTGATTCTTATGTAATCATTAGGACCTGTGCCACAAATCAACAACTTATTTGCTCTGTCATTTTTTGGATGGCATTGATGTCTTCATCATTGTATTTGTCTCTCTTATTGGGAGTGATCTTTTTTTCTTTATTGTCCGTACAATGAGGGATTCTTTTGGCCTTATGTAATAATATCCCATAGCACGAGATCTTCTTCTATAATAAAGTCCTGCATTCTTTCTTTGCACTAGCCACAATATTTTGCATTGAAGCATGATGATCTTGTTGTTGATTGATCTTCTTGAACTCCAGGAGGTGCAACTATTGTTCAATATTTTAAGATGCTAGACTTTATAAAAAGATATAGTTGTGATATCGATTGTTTGTTTAGTTGTATCCTATGCACTCAAAGAACCGGCTTTAAGCAGCTTAAACAAGAAAGTAAACTGTGGAAAATAAATCAACACAAGAATTTTACTGGAAAACTCCTTGCTCATGGGGAGTTAAAAATCATGACCTACCTTGTCTAGGACTTTCCCAAACTCTTCCCATAAACTTATTTAATAGGTTTACAATTGCTCTTGTAACACCAGTTGTTTCCAACAGTTCTACCTCTACCCTCTTAATCATCAATGACCTCACACTATTCAACGAAGTCCTTTATAATAAATAAGACAATATCTATTAAAATCTAATGAAAGTAATCAAGATCCTATCCTGGAATCACTCCAAGAAAACTAGATACTACAAAATAAAAAACTATATAGATAGAACTTAATAGCACTAGGTTCTTTGTTTTATAATAACTTCTTCTTCGAGACTCTTCTTGTAGAATTCCAAACACTCTAAGGCCTATGTCTTTGTTTGTGGTCCAACTCCAAAGGTTGAATGTTGTGTTGTATATGTAGGACTAAGTTTCCACCTTCTAACTCTCAAATTCAACTTAGAATTAGTTCAAGACTTCCCAAGAATCCTATCTTAATTTAACTTGGTCTTCTTCTTGTTGACATGCATGGGATTCTTGATCTCCTTATTTGAAATTATATCCATGTGAAAGTTTATGCTAACTTTTCTTGTATAGATTTCTAGTGCCTTATTGAACTGAATTCTTCCATATTGAAATTATCTAATAAATTTTGGTGCACACATGAACAAGTTCAATCTTCTATATTTGACATTCTACTTCTTTGTTTAGAGGAACAAGTTCTCTTATGAGTTTCTTTCGCAGTGTAGTTGTATATTCACTTCTTCTTAGATATCTGTAAGGACATAGTTCTTAATACTTCTTCTTTCATTCTTTAGCATATGGATTGACGCTTGTGCATAGTTTTTCAATTATCAAAACTTCATATTACATAATCTTGAATAATCATTATGCTTCAACATAATCCATAAAGGGTCAAACCAAATAAATAATCACATAAGTCTACAATACTGCTATGCAAAAAAGGAACAGTATTGGTTTTGGAATTTTAAGGGTGACTAGGAACCAAGTTCACTTGCTGAAGGAAGGACCGTTTTTAATTTTGGTGGTGGCTTTAGCTCTAAAATTCTAAACTTGACCTTTGCATAATTTTTTCTTTTTAAAGAGCAAGTCGCATTTCTAATTAGATTTAGATGATCGTCCATGACATGTCACACACACAACACACACACATGCATACATATATAATTAAAAATAGTTCTAGATCTGGCCTAAAACAAGCAGCGATAGGAGTGTTTTCTCCTAAATCGATAACTTAGTGTAACAACTGCATTTGTTAATGTGATTCAAGGACACACAGATTATAATGACCAAAAAACATGATTGTTAATGCTAAAAAGTTTGTTAAACATAATTAAAGTGATGAATTAAGGTGTTTTGATAATTCCATTAGATATGTAGGCTGAACTATGACTTAGTCAGATATTTTGCATGAAACCCAAGGTATTCGGGATTGATTTAGATCATTGATTGAGATTATAACTCATTTGAAAATTTTGAGTTGACCATGGTTAAATTTTTTTCTATACAACCTTGGATTGGTGATTTAATGATTTCAACAAGATCAAAATGTATTTTAGTATGGCTTGCACTATTGTTCATGCCCAAGGGATCTCAAATGAGTTCCTGGTGTTAAAACCAAAGTTGAAACTTTGAAGTTGGTTGTTTGATTTAAGTTGTTTTGGTGTAACTAGACATACAACTCTTTTTCCACTCTAGAGGATAAGATTATTTTCATAAGAAATTGGTGAGCAGAAGAGAGGTCTGCTTCTGTTGAAGACTTTTGCATCCCCGAGACCACACTAGCAGATGGCACGACTGCAATTTTCTATGTACTTCTGTGAGATTTGGGGTCAAGGTAGATTTTGTACTTGTGATGGTTTTCTACAGATGTGAGATCGCAGGTGCTATGCGATTTCCGCCTTTGCGCAAATACCTAAACAAAGTCCTTTTATTTTTCCTATTTCAATTTTATTATTTATAACATGATTTTGGGAGTTAGAGACCTTGGTATTGGAAAATTTCAAGGGAAATCTTCACTATATGGCTTGAGGCTAAGAATTTAACCTAGGTTTTGGTATTTCTTTGCTATTCCATTGATCATTTATCCTTTTAATTCATGTTTGGGGGATAGAAATTGGAGATTTCACCCTAAATATAGAATTAGTATTTCGTTAATTTGGAGGTCAGTTCGAACTCAATTTTTAATAAAATTTAATATTTGAGGCCCTTGTGTTATTGGTAAATTAATTCTAAAATAAAATTATATATTTGACCTTAGGAGCTTGGGTTGAATTTTGAATTGACTTTTTGAATTCAAGATAGAATTATAGTGATATGAGTATCTATGAACTCATATGCTTATATAAACTATTTATTTGAACATATTGGGATTATTCGAAGTCTTTAAGGAAGGACAAGTTCATAATTAAATTGTTATGCTTCGAACTTAAAGCAAGTTAAGACTTTCTAAACTCTATTGAAGTGTATATTATAAATAATTAATTAAATGGGGAAAATGGTGAGTAGGTGACATATAGGCAAGGTGAAATGCAGGTATGAGGGCATTGTGACATGTCGGGGTATGTGATTATATGAATTATGTATTTTGCCAAATTTTATGTGATTTCACTTTTTTAGTTGATCCCTATAGAGATCGTTCATACTGAGTATGAACTACTATTGTATTATTTAATGCATGTAGAGATCATACATGCTAAATATGAAAATTTTCACACTGAGACTATGTGTGCTAGTTACGAGACTTAGATGATTCAATTACTATTAAGACTTAGGTGATTTAATTGCTTAATTTCTTGAAATTGCTGATTATAGAAAAGGTAACATATATATCTAATGCCTTTTTGACGATATTTATGTCATATATTGAAATTTCATTACATACGTTAAGGGTATTATATTATTGTTAAATGCATTGAGATCTTCCACACTATCATGTGGAGATCATCCATGTTGAGAGATTTGATTGACATAGAGTGCATCAAGATTATCTACACTGAAACGTGGGGACCGTCTGTGCTGGGCACATGGATCTTGTGAGTCCTTCATGGGTCATGACTACCTAAAATAGGAGTGTATATGTATCAGTTTATTGATTATTACATAGAATTATATTGCATGACACTTATCCATTTGTCATATCTGATTCATAGAGATTTTTGAGTTAGAATGTTGATATTGAGATGATTCATGATACCTATATTAGCTGTTGATTTTTTTTATAATTGACTAATTTGTATAATTACTATACTTCTCTTTGTTAGATCTAATTTTGAATATGATCTTGAGTTGATAAGCATGAATATGTTGGAGTAGCAATGCAATACCAACCCTCGTCACCACTTTAGTTTCAGGCTAGTCGATGATGCTACGGAGTGCACATGTTTTCCGTACTCACGCTACACTTGATGCACCTTTTGTATGTAGGTACAAGTTTTTTTTCTAGTGGTAATAAGGTACAATAGGTTGTTGAGGAGTATTGTTTGTAATAATCGGAATGAGATGCTTGGCTGTTCTGTTGCACGAGACTCCACTTCTTTATTTAGCTTCTATTTTTCCTTTTGGATAATTGTAATGTTATCTCAAACTTGTACTCATACTTTAGAATATCATATACTTATGACACTAGTTTTTGGGAGGATTTTTGTTGTATTTTTCTACATTAGTAATATTATGGACGGCTAGCTATTACTTATTATTGGTTTACTTTTTAATTTTCGCATTTAATATGTTGAAATGGATTTAACTGTGTAATTAGTTCACCTATGAGGTTTAGGTAGGTTCCATCATGACTTATAATTTTTGGGTCGTAAATAATATGGTATCATAGCATGGGTCACCCATCTTATGAATACAAGAGCAATATCTAGTAGAGTCTTGCAGATTGGTATGGAGATGTTGTACTTCTCTTCTTGAGGATACATGATATTTATGAAACTTCTATTCTCTTATTTCTCATCATGCGTATTTAACTTTATTAGATTCTAAATCTTTTTGTTGCACTCTCTTATAAATAGTGAGGACTCGTTCATCTATTATTGGAGGTCAAGAACCTACCCCTGCTTCCAGGGTCATGGCATGCAGTAGAGGCAGGGGGAGAGGTAGGAGTAGGGTTTGAGTCACAACCCCAATAAGAGGTAGAGTACCAATGGATTCTCAGGGTCATGCTTGAGCAATGTACCCTATTATTGATGATATTCTGAATAAAGAGTCGATTTAGGTTGATGAGGTAGGCCCAATTCAAGCACTATTAGATTTATTACTACACTGATAATCCAGGACACTCTAGTCCACATGATGGAATTTCTTGAAGGGATGACACAGATGGGTATTCTACCTAGAACGCCAAATGGATCCCAAACAAGAGTTGGATGAAATCCAAATCATAGGATTTATCTAGTAGTTTAAACCCTAGGTCCCAGCCAACTACTATTGTAGCTCCTAGACTTAGATGCATACCTTTGCAGGTGTTTTTTCACCCTCAGTTGATAGGCCTACCATGTCTATTGATGAGCAGAAGATGTTCGATTAAGTTCGGAGGATGGATCTTCCTCACTATAGTGGTGATCTGCATGATGATGCTTACGACATCCTTTTTGGCTTCCATGAGAGACTTCATAATTTAGGATTGGTAGATTTATGTGATTGGTCCTTCCAAGAGTGGTAGAGGGACTACATCAAAACTAGATCAGCAAGGTCTCCTCCTATATCATGGGTAGAGTTCACTAAAGTTTTCTTGATGAAGACTGCTCCCTATAGTGTGTAGGAGGGAAGAGGAATTAGTTCAAGAAGCTACAATAGGATGAGATGATTGTACTGAGTATGAAATGAGATTTCATGCCTTATCTAAACATATTTTGATGATTCTTCCAGATGAGCCAAAGAGGAATAGGAGATTCTTCAGGGGTGTGATTTTCCCTCTTCATTTAGCAACATCCTAGGTAGATACTAAAGGTTTCATTTTTTAAAAATTGGTGGATGCGGCCAAAAAGATCGATTTCATTAGGAGGTAGGATTTTAAGGAATGAGAGAGAAAGAAGCCTCACTTCAATGGTCATAGTGATACCTTATTTTGATGTAGAGGTTTTTTTGGAGGAAGCTATTGTCATGAGTCCAGCAATGTAGTTCATGCAGCTATGCAGGCATTTGAAGGAGGTCAGTCTAGATGGGGTTCCTATAGTTCTGGGTAGATTTCCCATGATTATTCACACAAGCCTTTAAGATATAGTGGACACTCAAGTTATTCTAGTGTTACCAACATTTTTTTATACATAGGATGTTTTGTGTGTAGTAATTTGGTTTTTAAGAGTCTAAGATGAGGTTGACTTCAACTTCTATTTTGAATCTATCTTTAGATCTGGAGGCTATATGGTGTGTTGCCATACTTCTAGAGTTGGATTGGATTGTGTATTGATGCAAGAGGGTAAGCTAATTATTTATGTTTCACAACAGTTGAAGAAGAACGAGAAGAATTACACGACTCATAATTTGGAGTTAGCTGTTGTAGTATTTGCATTGTAGATTTGGTGTTATTATTTGTATGGCAAGTATTGTGATGTCCACACTGAGCACAAGAGTTAGTAATATATTCCCAAGCAGCGTGAGTTGATTTTCAGACAGAGAAAATCATTGAATTTGTTGAAATATTATGACTTGAATATTTTATATCATCCAAGTAAGGCTAATGTTGTTGTTGACGCCTTGATTAGTAAGTCTATGGGTACTTTGACGTATCTCCAACCTCACGAATGTCAATGGATAGAGAGATTTGAAGACTTGCTAGTCTTGGAGTTCTGTTAAAGGAGGTTGAGATTGGTGAATTAGTTGGAATTATTTAGTTGTTATATGACAACGTGAAGAGAATCAAAAACAAGAAATATGAAGACGAGCTCGTATCACCGAAGCACCAATGGGTAAGCCGAATCAATCAAGAATATATTGATACAAAAAATTAAAAAATAATAAAACAGGCCAAAGGAAGGTGGTCGCTAGTCTGACCACCACTTTATAAAAATTACCATTAAGGCTTGGGAGTACATTTTAAGTCCACAAGACATCAAATGCGAGCTTTCATTTTATCCACCCTACTATAATATTGATGTGCATCATCTTTAATCTCTCAATTTTCTTAGATTATTGATCCTAGATCCTTGAAATTTTCTTTCTTTGAGATGACTTGTATTTTATTTCCACATCTTCCACATGAGTTATATCACTGAAATTACACTCCAAGTATTATGTTGTAGTTCTGCTTAACCAGAACTCTTTAGACTCTAGAGTTTGTCTCTAAACCTTCAACCTATTGTTAACCCTGTCACATATTCTGTCAATTAAAACTATATTATCTACAAATAACATATACCATGACACCTCTCATTTGTATGACTGAAAATCAAGAGAGAAACTATTATTGACAAGAAATTTTATTTTTTACATTTTGAGTTGAAACTTTTTAGAAAACTTTATACATAATATTCTTAATCTATTTTATTTAGGGGTTTCATTGATTAATTCCTTGATAGAAAAAATTGATCTCGATTTGAATATGGATAGAGTTTCGCACTATTAAAAAATTTAAAAATATAACTTTCTTTATTAGGTTTTTCTTGAACCTGAACTTGAGATGTAAGTAAATTTTAAAAATAAATAAAATCACTCAAATTTTTTTTTATCTTCTATTGCTTATTATGAACACTATGTAATAATGCCTAATAATAATAAATATTTCATTGGGTTGATTTAGCCCTACGGGTATTACATTTTGTTTGGAAACCACACTCCCAACTGATAATTAAATATTAATTGTCTAATGTTAAAAGGAGATGAATAACTGATTGAACAGTCTTATGAATATAGCTTCTAAGTGGGCAAAATTGAATATTGTTGAACTCATCTCTAAGATCCAAATCTATCGAATATTTCAGATTCTCTATTTTTTGAGTTACTTCATCTATTTTATATCTTTATCCTCAAACTTTCTTAATTCAAGTTTATCTCGATTACAAAAAGATAAATAGATGAGTTTAGGTTGTATATGAGTTTAAAATTATTCCTTAACATCGAACCAAACATATTTAACAATTAATGTTTGTTAATGTGAAGTCAATTCAAAGGGAAGAGGGTCAAAAATATTTTTATACTATATGAAATTAAATAAAAAGGTCCTCCGTTAATAGTTGATTCAAAAACGCCATTATTGTTTTTAATGAGTCGAAAATTTTCTTTTCCTAATAAACATATTGTCTCTGTTATTTTTAAGGTAGAACCCATTAGTGGCCCCTTTATGTTGGAACCAACTTTCACTTAGACACTTCAAGTATATGTTGTTCATTTTAAACACTTCAAGCAGGGGTCTGCTAAGTTATTTTGATATTTTTTTGATAATCAGCCAAATAATAAGGGGAGTATACTAAACTCGCGAAGATGTGGCAAAATAACTAATTAAATAGTTACAAATGACAT
>JACEIK010004007.1:0-34101 GCA_018107945.1 Datura stramonium
CCCTTAAAATAATTTCCTTGAAAATTGTCCTGGACGGACCAACGTCTGACCCAATGGGTCGTGGCAACATACCATGGCTCGTGGTATCGAGTCGTCGGGTGCACTGCCTCATAACACATCTCAGATCCCTTCCCATGACTCGTCAGGATGAGTCGTTACTTCAAACCATGGGTCGTTGAATCGACCGTCGTCAACTCCTTGACAAAAATTACTCCCCTTTCCACGAGCCTCATCACGACTCGTTGTGAATTCCAATGAGTCATTGTTTACATCCGTTGAATGAACTGGAAACCTCAACCAACCAGTAACAACTTGAAACAACGGGTCATTGTCTCTCACCAGGGATCATGGGATGGCCCGTTGCTTCCTCCTCAACCTAAGTCCAAACCTCCCAATGACTGGTGACAACGACTTGTTGTTCCTCACAATGGGTCGCTGTACCATCCGTTGCTTCCTATGATTCCCTCACTTCCCAAACCACGACTGAATATGATGATTCATGGTATCCTACCACTAGTCGTAGGATTGTCCATCCTGTAATATTTTCGCCAGTTTTCTGCACTTTTCAATTTGAACTTCCTGGTTTATTCTTAGGTCTTTCCGGGGTATTACATTGTTTCTTGACTCATAAGTTCTGGAACGTCTGGACTGCTGGCTCACAACATGGCACCTAACGAGTTGTTGTTCCTTACAGCAACACGTTTTCCCTTGTGATTATAAAAGTCATATCGCACACATTCTGAAACTCTTCCAAGGGATCTTCCTAACGACCCGTTACCTAGACCAATGAGTCATCCTTTAACTCGTTATTTCTGGGTAAAATTTTCACCAACTTAAGACTTCGTCAGGATGGGTGACCTAATGACCCGTTAGACCAAATGAGGACTCATCACATGAGTCGTTCTGTAGCACTTTTGTTGGTTCTCTGCTGAATTCCATTCTAACTCTGGGGTCTAATCTTGGGAAATTTTTCCAAGGTATTATAATATCTCCCCCTTGGGAAGATTCATCCTCGAATGTGGGCTAACTAAGATGATACACATGGGAAAGAGTTGCTATCTCAAGAATTGATTACTAAATGTTGAGTGTTGAAGGAGTATCTAGATCTAAAATGAATTACATGACTGAACTAAAATCATGATTCATGCATGCATGCTAAGATATGAGAGGGACAGAAGGACATGGGACTGACATGGAATTAGGTAGAATACTAAGGAGGGACTATTTCTCCAAACTGAAATTGAGCTGGTAAGAACGGAGCTATAAATCCTGAAACTACTTTCTGACATTTAAATAGATGACATGATAACTGATATAACAGAGAGTAAGACTTATTTGAATCCAAATTCCCAAGTAGTCCCTTCTACTAGTTGATTGCTCTATAAAACCTTCACTGGCACCACCTCATTTTTCCCCAACTTATGAACCTGTTGGTCAAAGATTTCATTTGGACCTCCTTCTGTTAGAGCCTTCCATTCCCATCAACTCTTCGTCAGCTTAACATCTCATCTCCTCATACAAGAACACCATTGCAATTGCACCCACTTCCCGAATGCCAACACATAACGCAAGCCTATCATTCCACTCATCTTATGGCTCAAATGTAGCTTATACTATCCTAAAAGCTCCTCAGACTATCAGTCATGGTTAAAAACTGCACTTCATGAGCTTCCACCTACCGAGCATCTAAGGCATGAATGGGGAGCCAATTCAGGACACATCCTATCACGACCCAAATGTAGACCCAAATCGTAACACGAGACAAGAAACCCCGAGAGGTCCCAAGTTGACCCATGGCATAAGCATACATCTAACTTCATATCACTTAGGGAGGAATACTAAACACATGATATAGTGGAAACATAGACGTAACATAACATGGCATAGTAAGCGGAAAGTACTAGACATACACATAAGCTGAGTTACATACGGTCTGAAAGCCTCTACCGTATAAGACGGGTTGATGGGACAACATCCCCAACTAACCCGGCCAAAACTGAAAATAAAGAACATCATAGTCTGAACATATGGCCCTCGGAACATAAGGACTCACCAAAAAGGCTAATAGGTAACTCTGAGATGGACTACTAATGGAGATAAGCCTAAGAGCCGGGTCCTGTATCATGAAATGATACAACATAGAAACTAGGTGGTAAATACATGGAATGTACCGAGTATGCAAGGTAAGTACACTCCCTATTTGTCACTCCCACCCCTTTTAGCTGATAGGAGGCCAAATCAGCACACTCCCTATTTGTCACTCCCATCACCTAGCTGATCTTTAGAATCTCTTCGATGAATTAGTATGGATCCTCATCTACCTTGGACCCAAGACACTCCGTGGGGTTCATCCTCTATGAATCGAGCCGCCGCCACATTTCTATTCTGTGTAATATGCACAATAGCTTGTTGGTTGACCTGAGCAGTCAAGGCCTGCACCAACATCTGGATAGCTGCCCGAAACTCAGCGTGGGCAACTCGCTCTAGTGCCTGGGGCTCCTAAACTTGTGGGGCTTGCTGATGCCCATGACAATTTCCATCCTCATGGCGTTCTCCATTTCCATTCCTTCTTCCGTTAATTCTTCGAGGAGCCATGATTCTAAAATCGCGAATAGCACGAAATAGAAGGATATAAAGACTTTTCATCGCACGACATAGATCATCAAAGAAGGGAACATTTCCTAAACATCTCGTAGCCTATATCATAAGTGTGGCGCGCTTCACACCCATGAAAAAGAATCTACTTAAAGCAGCTTTCAAACAACCTAGGACACTTCAAACCTATTGCTGTGATACATAGTTTGTCACGACCCGAACGTAGACCCGAATCATAATACGGGACAAGGAACCCCAAGAGGTCCCAAGTCGACCCATGGCATAAGCATACATCTAACTTCATATCACTTGAGGATGAATAATAAACACACGATATAATGTAAACGCAAACATAGCATAACATAGCATAATAAGCAGAAAGTACTAGATATACACATAAGCTGAGTACTACATACTGTTTGAAAGCCCCTATCGTATAAGATGGGTTGATGGGACAACATCCCCAACTAACCCAGCCAAAACTGAAACTAAAGAACATCATAGTATGAACATATGGCCCTCAGAACATGAGGACTCACCAAAAAGGCTGATAGATAACTCCGAGATGGACTACTGATGGAGATAGGCCTGAGATCTGGATCCTGTATCATGAAAAGATACAACATAGGAAGTATGCGGTCAGTACGTGGAATGTACCGAGTATGCAAGGTAAGTAAAATAGACGTTTAAAATATATCAATCTCATAAATAATCGTAAGAGTAGGACATCATGCTCATATCATAAATATCATAACATAACATAAGGCTCAAGGTTTTCAAAACATTCATAATACCATCGTGATTATAATCATAAGAGAAAAGCTTTATTTAACATGACTTGAGCCAATATACATAATCATAAACATGCATAAATTATGAGGAATAGTGGGAGATTCTCTTAACTGACATACCCCATATGAGCGCACATGGAGTCCGACTTGTAAACCTAATCGGGAGGCCGTTCTTACCTTTCCAAGGGTAGAACAAAGAAGAGCGTGATATCGCCATGAAAACGGGCCATTTGGGTCGGGGACAATCACAAGAGAGGTCCCAACATACCTACGGTGGCATGTAGTTTATGAGATCCGAGGCTGAACCTATGCCCCAAACCTACTCGGTGTTCAATACTACTCCCAAAACATATATAGTGCTCATAGTATAATATGCATGAATTCATGGGCTAATTAAATCATGATAATCATAAAAATACTTGTAAATACATAAAATAGCCATGACATAAGGCCTGTGAGTCGGCCAAAACATAATTCATAAATCATAGGTTTCATGCATACTTGTAGATCATACATATACTTTGAAAATCATCAAATCATAATGTGCATTTAAATAAATCCATATTTCAAATCTTAAATCATGATGGGTTTATAAATATCAATAATTTAAGTACAGATCATAACTCGATTCATCATAGATCATACATAATTAGGTTTAATTTAGTAAAAATCGAATTCAATAATTTTATAATCAAAATAGTTGTAAAATCTGATCAAAATTCGTAAAACATGATGAAAATCTCGAATTATAATAACCTATTGGTAAGTCATTAAAATTCCACAAAATTCAAGTTAAAACCCCATAAGATTTTTGATAAAATTTCATAAATTAGGAGAGATTGGGAATGGGTGTAAACGAAAACACCCATTCATAACCCTACATACCTGGGTAAGATCGAATTTCAACACTCTTTGAAAGCCCAAAGGAGAATTGATGAAGAAAAGCTTGAGAACTAGCTTGATCTCTCTAAATTCTTCCTATGTTTGCATGCATGAGAATGAATAGGTTAGGGGGACTTAACCTATCTTAACATACCCAGAAAAAACATAAAACGACGTAGTTTAGTGCCCTAGAGCATTGGAAAGATGAAAATACCCTTAATGAAATACCTTAAAAAATCTTCACGGTCGATCCCACGGACGTACCAACGAGTCGTTGGAGGATACCACGACTCGTGGTACGATTCGTCGTCTTCACTGGCTAAAACCTGACTTTGGATTCAAGCCACGAATCAATAGGACGAGTCGTGGTCTCTTCTAATGGGTTATTATATCGGCTGTTGTTAGCCTCTTGAAGACCCTGAGCTTCTCCTCACAACGAGCATCACCATGACTCGTTGTTTCCTCTAACGAGTCGTGGTCTCCTTTCATTAGGTTCACTGGAAATCTGACAACCCAAACAACGACTAGTGACCACAGGTTGTTACATCTCACCACGGGTCATGGGATGACCCGTTACATCCCCAACTTCCAATGTCCAATACCACCCACGAGTTGAAAAACCGAATCATTATTCCCAGCAACGAGTTGTTACATCATCCGTTACTTACACTTCCACCAGTCTTTCACTTACCAAAACTAGATCCCACGGGTCGTTGGTTGGACCAACGACCCATGGGGTTATCATCCTGCAATTTTTTTCAGGCTTTCAGTCAACTTCAAATTTTGATCTCGGGTATAATCTTAGGCACTTTTGGGGTATTATACATCCGGTTGCAACCATCATTTTTGTTATGAGAGAACATTCATAGGGCTAAGAGTAAGGAAATCGCAAGAACGAATCATTTACAAAAATCTAAACTGAACATATTAATAAGGTAGCATGATATGTTGAGCTATTAAGGCATATTCTAAGGACTGAGTTCATAGAGCTGAGCATACTGAGAGACATGAGTTTTCATACCTATCTATTTTCATGATATAAAGCTAAGATTTATGGAATCATGAAGGAAGACTAGGATCATTGGCTGAAGTAGTTACCTATAATTTTGGAAATCTAAACATAGGAATGAGTGGAGCGTAATGTTAACTAAAACATAGGGGAAAGCACCAGGATAAGAATGGATAGACATCCCATAGATATTGTATCTTGAACTTCTCTATTAGAACACCCAAGATCTGACTTGACTCTTAAAACTTATCATCTCCCCCTTAGCTTAAAGTCATCACTTTAAGTCTCTTGATCCTCTGTTAAGTCTAGGTTACATCACCAACGTCTTGAATTTGCATTTGCCTTTACAACTATCACCGAAGGCTTTACAGTAAAATCATTTCACCCAATCCATAGACAAATCTTATATTAGGATGCAAAAAGAGCATTATACCTTATGTTGTGACTCCTGGATCTAACAATATTCAAGCATTAGCATGAAAAGCTCATAACATGCCTGTTTCTATTTCTGGTGAGCTCACCCGATCTTGACATGACGATAGGGTGTAGAAGTGGTCTTGACGCTGTCTACAATCTGCACCAGCTGATGTGCCCAACTGAGGTGTGCGTGCTGTTGGAGCTACTAAAGAAGTGGTTGGGGATCTACCTTAACCCCGTTTGGTTGTTGGGCAATCTTTGAGTTTATGGACCAACTTGCGGCACCAAAAGCCAGCACCTGAACCAGCCATACACTCTCCCAAATCGTTTTTTCAATAGTTGTTGCAAGCTGGGTATGTAATCTCCCTTACACTAGGTTTGTATGGAATACTAGCTATCGATGGTGCTGGGACTGATAATCTATGACGGGACTGGGGACGAGGTCCACAACTCATCCTCTGATAGGAATACTCCGAGTCCCCCATCCTTGTTCTCTTGCTCATTTTTCCAACTTATTTAGCTTTTCGTCCTCGATCTGTTGAGTATGGATTATGAATCTAGCAATGCCAATGTCACTGATATATTGCAGTCCTGCACTCCTTGACCACTAAGTCTGAGACCTTATTTACAAACCTTCCCATGCGAGTCCTCAGCTTGGCAACCATATCAGGACCATACTTCGACAACTGAGTTAACTTCAAAGAATATTCCTGCACCGTCATATCATTCTTTCTAAAGTTGATAAACTTTGCATCCTTTGCTTCCCTCAACACCGGGGACAGAACCTGTCGAAGAAGGCTGTCACAAATTTGTTCCAGTCCACCAGATCTGCACCTTTCCTACGGCCTTCCTTCCATTATCTAAACAATATATGAGCAATCCCTTAAGCTGAGGCTAGGTCTGCACTCTCCTCCTCAAACATCCCCATAATGTAGGTGATCTTCTGAATCTCCTCCATGAACTCATATGGATCTTCAATCACCTTCAACCTAAAGAATTTCGGCAGGTTCATTCTAATGAAATATCACACCCTTACCTCCCTAGAATTCCCAATAAGGTCCACGGGTGCCACTTCTTGATGGTTGGACTATGTTGTGACGGCCTATGCCAGCACCTAAAATGTAGCCCGAAACTCAGCATAGGTAAGCTACTCATTCATTTGGTTTGTTGGGCCTGGTGTTGTTGGCTAGTGCCCATTACCATTTTTACTTCCGTTTGTTCATTTGGGAGGCATTGTCTACGAACGCATAAAGCACCAATTAGAAGAGGAACTTTTAGAGTTTCACGCTCTACACACAATAAGAATCATAAAGAAAGAGAGTTTTCCTATAGATGCCTTGTAGAATCTTCCTCATAAGTTTGGCGCACTTTACACCCATGAAAAAGACTCTAATTAATGCAGCTTCCAGACATCCTAAGGCACTCTAAACCTTATTCTCCAATATCAAGTTTATCACGATCCCACTCTACACCCTGGCAATAACATGAAACCTAGAACCACAAATGGCTACATAACAAAAACTAATAGAACATAACTGAGTAGAAGCTTAACTGAAACATAACTAATAGAAAGGAAACGATAAAAATCTGATAATAATACTGATTCACAAGCTGAAACTAGTACTACACTGTCTGAAAGCCTATACTAATCTAATGAACTTCTGGGATAAGACTCTAACTAACCCCAAAATTTGAAACTAGAAATAAACTGAAATAAAGAAAACATAACTCCCATCCTCAGAATATGAGGACTCACCACTATCAGTTAATCGAGTCGGGAACGTGTCTAACCGCGGGGCTGAGTTTGAATACCTGGATCTATATCATAAAATGATATAACACATAAAGTATGCGGTCAGTAATTAAAATGTACTGAGTATATGGGAAATGTAACTGAAGTCAGGAACATGTTAGTATGTTTAAAAGGACTGATCTAAATACATAACTGAATACATAATTGAGGTGAAGTATAATGACCCTATCTGAGATGCATAATTACTGATATAATATACTTGTTTTAAAAAATTTAATGAAATATAAGTAAATCTTGTTTTTGGGTTATGTACATATATTGAAGTGTGAATCTGAAATCATAAACTAAAAATTGTAAGTTAAATGATTGTACTAAAACTAAAACTGAATTGTACTATGGGAGAGACTATTAATCAACAAACTCTAATATGAGCCTTATGGAGCCTGACCTGTAACCCCCGGTTGGATAGGTGTTCATATCTTGCCAAGGGTAAGAACTCTAACTAGTGTGATATCACTTGTGAATTAAGGGAGAAAATCTCTAATAACGATGACTGCTACATACGCCTATTGAGGCAAGGGAGACACTTTTAAATAATGAGGACCCCAAATTCCTCAGGCTAAGGGAAACCTTCTCCACTATTGAAGATCCCTTATCCTATGGTGGCACAGTTTTGAGACCTTGGTATGCTGGAACACTGACCTACTCGGTGGTAAGTTCTACTCCCAACTGAACATAAAGATACATGTAACTGATAAATTTGAAACTGATGTCCTAAGACTAGTCGTAACAACTTTATCTTGCAAGAGACTTGAGAGTCTCAAGGACCATGACATATAGATACTGAGGACTCATAACTGAGGTTCTAAGATTAGTCATTGCTACTTTCTTCTAGCAAGAGGCCTGAGAGTCTAAAGAACCATATACATGCTGATCATACTAAATTCATGAGAGTCTTGTCAGGGCTACTTTCAACTAGCAAGAGGCCTGAGTATCTAGGAAATCATAAACATACTAATCATACTAAATCCATGAAAATCATAATGCCAAATCATAGTGTAAATCATATGTACTAAATTCATGATAATGTCATATATCTCATGTCACGCCCCGCCTTAGGAGGCATGACTGACACCTAGTGCCCTACTAGGATCTGAACTACTAAGCTGACTGAGCCCAAGCACCTCTGGTGCAGGGCTGAATCTAACTCTAGAATCAAGAAAATGACAGGCTATATAGCAGCTCTAAATACAACCCCGGGCCGACAAGGCCTATAGCCACCTGTGAAAGTAAACAACTAACCAGAGAAAAGCAAATATAGGGAATCCTATGCGGGCTGACAAGGCCACCATGATATCTAGTTATAGTTGGAAAGTGAAATCAGGTGCTAAACTAAAACATGACAAATAAGGTCATCAATCAACAACTAAAAAGGCCCCACACGACCAACACACATAATCTAAAGCACATATGGCCCCACACGGCCGATATCAACTAACCACAGGGAATAATACAATCTGCAAGCCTATAGGAGTAATAAGATGGTGGGGACAAGGCCCCAGCCTACCCACTGTACAAAAAAAGAAAGTAAACCTCAAATACTCAAGCTCCGGAAGATAGGAGCTGAAGGCCCTGTACCGCTGACTCGAACTACGAGGGATCCGCTCCTCGTCTGAGTGTACCTACAGGCAAGTAATGCAGCGCCCAAAAAGAGGGCTTCAGTACCACGGGTACTGAGTATGTAAAGCAATAACTGCAAATGACTGAAAGTAAGTAGTAGAGCTGACAATATCTTAAGTAAACAGAACAAACTGAAACTGACTGAAATAATGGAATCAGGACTAGAAATAACAATAAAAGAAGAGTAGGAATCCTACTGTCTAACTATCAGTAACTAAAGCTACGTATATACCCTACTTGGCCCCCATAAGCCGGAAGGTATCATCAGTACAACACAACCCACTTGGGCCCCCATTAGCCCGAGTGAGTACATCTCAATCTACATACCCCTATCCAGGTCATACCACACCACCTATTAGCTATGAGCATCCTGCCGGTCCCCTAGGTATGCAGCTTGGGCCTGCCGGGCCCCTGACTATAGATGTGCTTGAGTCCGGAGGACTCCTGAAGTCTACACCCCGGGCGCAAGCGCTCAGCGGGGGTGTGTACAGGCACACCACGGCAAAATATGAGGATCTGGCTCCCCATCTTCTTCCCTTGTGGACGGCATGCCACTCCATAGAGCGACGTATCCTCACCCTCTTGAGGACGAGTCGACACAACTATTAACCCTGGGGCGGTCACGGAAGCTATACAGGCAATCCAGCCCTAAACAACACAAATACAAGTCTCAACTGATAACAACAACTATACATGATAATATACCGAACATGATATAATATTTCTAAAATACTTTACTGGGATTCATATTGGATTACTATACTGAAGAAACTAACTTGCCGAGAGAAACTTCCTTTACATACCTCGACTGCCGTTTTACCGGTTAACTGGCGAGGTTCGGTTGGTATTCAGCTGTTCTTCCCAACTGTAATCACATTCACGAAAGAATAGGACTAACTTCACTATTATCTGGAAGTAAACAATATTTTATATGTATATATACTTACTATTCTTCAACTTATCGATGAACTATCGAAAACTCATAATTTCTCGGGAATCAAGAACAGAGAAGTACTCACTTTAAGCCTCGGATTGTATTAACACTAGTTTAAAGAAATTCCAATCACTTTGGCTCAGCAGGATGATGATTTGCCAGGCGAATTCCATGAAACTAACTCTGTAGAAATGTTCCCTGTAGCCTTGTACTTCGATACCCGAAGTTAATTTAACTTTGGACAGCGTTTGACAGCATAATCGAGTGAAAATTACATGAACCCTTCGCTCCCTCTCTGTTCTGATCGAGTGACTTATGAAATGAAGGGTGAGGCCTTTATATACTTTGATCCAGAAGCATAGCAACGTAGCACGCTGGCCATCATGCCAATTTGGCTCTGTGCCATGCTGGCCATCGCGGAGGATGTGCCTCCGTGCCACATTGCCCCTCTGGGCAGCATGGTTCGGCCTCCTCTTGCGAAAATCGAACTTGGCACCCATTCGGCCTTTCCCCGGGCCCTTTCCTCACATGTAAGGCATTCTAAGACTTCCAACCAACATGCAAATAGGCCAACTACATACTAGAAACTTACGGGGTGTAACATCCTCCCCCCTTAAAAATATTCTTCCTCGAATGTTAACTTCTGCTTGCAAGAACATTAACTTTCAAATTACTTGTTCTGGAGAAATTTCGACAGAGTCTCCCCTGTAGTATGGACTGTCCAAAAACTCTGAAACGCAGAAAAGTCCAATATAGGTACTCCACACGGTACTATGGCATTCATTTCACAATATACTCTAGTCAACTACTCCACGTATACATGTATATAATGCAATTCATGAAACAACAATACGACATACCTCTGGCTGCAAAATCTTACTATGTTTGAAATAACTGAGGATATCTGATTTTCATATCATCTTCTGCTTCCCAGGTCATCTCCTCTCGGTTCTTATTTCGCCATAATACTTTGACAGAAGCAACATTTTTAGTCCTCAGTCTACGGATCTGCCGGTCTAGTATGGCTACTGGATCATAAGCTAACTCCTCAGTGACTTGGACATCTTGGACTGGAACAATCTGGGAGGGATCTCCTATACACTTCCTCAGCATTAATACATAGAAAACTGGGTGAACAGATTCTAATTCTTTGGGTAAATCCAACTCATAAGCCACCTAGCCTATTCTTTGGCGGATCTGATAAGGCCCAATAAACCTCGGGCTTAGCTTGCCTTTCTTACCAAATATCATTACACCCTTCTTCGGGGAAACTTTCAGGAAGACCCAGTCACCCAGATTAAATTATAGGTTTCTGTGCCGCACGTCAGCATAAGATTTCTAGCGGATCTGAGCAGTCAGCAGACGTTCCCTCATAAGCTTAACTTTCTCTTCTGACTGATGAATGATATCTGGCCCAATTAATGCTAATTCTCCTGCCTCAAACCAACCAGCTAGAGATCTGCACTTCCGCCCATATAACGCTTCATAAGGCGCCATCTGAATTGCTGAATGATAACTGTTATTGTAGGCAAATTCAATAAGTGGTAGATGTTCATCCCAGATACCTCCAAAATCTGGATGGTACGTTCTACCTGCCCATTTGTCTGAGGATGGAAGGCTGTGCTTAGGTTAACCTACGTCCCCAGGCCCCTCTAAAAAGATCTCCAAAACTTAGTTGTAAACTGTGCCCCTCTGTCGGGGATAATTGACAACGGAACACCATGCAATATGACTATTTCTCTGATATACAACTCAGCATAATCTTCAGCTGAAAAGGTAGCCCTTACTGGCAGAAAGTGAGCTGATTTTGTCAACCTGTCGACAATTACCCAGATCGAATCATATTTACGCCTGGTACGAGGTAAAGCTACTACAAAATCCATATTAACTGCCTCCCATTTCCATAAAGGCACGGCTATATCCTGTGTCAGTCCACCTGGTTTCTGATGTTCAACTTTTACGTGATGGCAATTGGGACACTAAGCTACAAATGCTGCTATCCCTTTTTTCATTCCTGGCCACAAGTAGATCTCTTTCACATCATGGTACATCTTTGCCAAACCTGTATGGAGAGAATAACGGGCATAGTGTACCTCGCCCATAATTTTCTGGCGAAGCCCGGCAACATCTGGAACATAGAGGCAATCCCTATATCGAAAAACTCCATCCTCGGTTACCTGAAAATCTATCACTTCCCATCGCTGAACCCTGTTTCTGAGCTGAACCAGGCTAGGATCTTCATATTTCCGTTCCTTCACTTCCACAACAAAAGACGACACTGCGGTGTTCTGGATTACTGCTGTATTGTGTCCTATTTCTGCTATATGAACGGCTAAATTGGCTAACTGATGCAATTCTCGAGCCAACTCCCGCTGCTCGGGCTGTAAGTATGCCAAACTTCCCATAGATTTACGGCTAAGGGCATCTGCTACCACATTGACCCTTCCTGGGTGATATAAAATATTCACATCATAATCCTTTAATAGCTCCAACTAGCGACGCTGTCGCAAATTCAACTCTTTTTGGGTAAAAATATACTGCAGGCTCTTGTGATCAGTGAAAATATCCACGGGGACGCCATACAAGTAGTGTCTCCATATTTCCAAGGCATGAATCACCGCGGATAACTCCAGGTCATGGGTAGGGTAGTTCTTCTCATGCTTCCTCAGCTGCCTGGAAGCATAGGCAATCACCTTACCATGCTGCATNTAACTATTTCTCTGATATACAGTTCGGCATAATCTTCGGCAGAGAAAGTAGCTTTCACTGGCAGGAAGTGGGCTGATTTTGTCAGTCTGTCAACTATTACACAAATGGCATCATGTCTATGCCTGGTACGGGGTAATCCTGCTACAAAGTCCATGTTTATTGCTTCCCATTTCCAGAGAGGCACAGCTATGTCCTAAGTCAATCCTCCTGGTTTCTGGTGTTCCCCTTTTACTTGCTGGCAGTTAGGACACTAGGTTACATATTCTGCTATTTCTCTTTTCATACTTAGACACCAGTAGATCTCCTTGATATCGTGGTACATTTTCATTATGCCTGGGTGGAGAGAATAGCTGGCGTAATGTACCTCGCTCATAATCTGCTGGTGAAGCCCTGCAACGTCTAGAACACAAGGGAGATATTTATATCTCCACACTCCATCCTCGGTTACTGAAAATCTGTCATCTGTCCCCACTGAACTCTGTTTCTAAGTTGAACCAGGCTAGGATCTTCGTACTGCCGTTCCTTTACCTCCACAACTAAAGACGACACTGCGGTATTTTGGATTACCGCTCTGTTGTCCCCTGTTTCTGCTACATGAACGGCTAGACTGGCTAGCTGATACAACTCTCGAGCCAATTCCCGTTGTTCGGCTACAAGTACACTAAACTCCCCATAAATTTATGGCTAAGGCAATTTTTTACTACCTTGGCCCTTCTTAGTCGATACAAAATATTCACATTTAGAGAATTCGGCATATAATTGACGGTCATACCGGTTTATTATATTGGAGAAACTGACAAGTAATCTCTCTGTATAGCTAGAGCTTATCTGGCCTTCTGGCCGCATGCTAAGGCTACTTGTTGCTGGGATAACTTGAACGACTGTCTGCACACCATGTGCCTGTATCTGATNATGAATCACCGCGGATAACTCCAGGTCATGGGTAGGGTAGTTCTTCTCATGCTTCCTCAGCTGCCTGGAAGCATAGGCAATCACCTTACCATGCTGCATCGACACACATCCTAACCCAACATCAGAAGCATCACAATAAACTGCATAGCCCTCTGTTCCTTCTGGAAATGCTAGCACTGGTGTTGATGTCAATCTGTCTTTCAGATCCTGGAAGCTCTGCTCACATGCCTCAGTCCACTGGAATTTTGCTGCCTTCTGCGTCAATTTGGTTAAAGGTGCTGCTATGGTGGAAAGACCATCCACGAACCATCTGTAGTACCCGGCTAACCCCAGGAAACTACGTACCTCGATCGAAGTGGTAGGTCTAGGTCATGTTTTTACTGCCTCTATTTTCTGCGTATCCACCTGTATACTAGCATCTGACACAATATGACCCAAGAAGGCTACTGAATTAAGCCAAAATTCACATTTAGAAAATTTCGCATATAGCTGGTGGTCTCTGAGAATCTGGAGCACTGTCCGTAGATGATCTTGGTGGTCTGCCTCTGAGAGGGAATACACAAGAATATCATCAATAAATACTATCACGAACAAGTCTAGGTACAGTGTGAAAATATTGTTCATCAGGTCCATGAGCACTGTCGGGGCATTGGTCAGTCCGAAGGACATGACTAGGAATTCAAAGTGGCCATATCTGGTCCTGAAGGCAGTCTTTGGAATATCCCTTTCACGAACCCGAACCTGATGATATCTGGATCTTAAGTCAATCTTGGAAAAATACCTTGCTCCCTGTAGCTGATCAAACAAATCGTCTATTCTTGGAAGCGGTTACTTATTCTTGATAGTAACTTAATTCAGTTTCCTATAATCTATACACATACGGAGGGAGCCATCCTTCTTCCTCACGAACAGAACTGGCGCACCCCACGAGGAGGTACTCGGCCTGATAAATCCCTTGTCTAGAAAATCCTTCAGTTGTTCCTTTAATTCTCTGAGTTCAGCAGGAGCCATCCGATATGGAGGAATGGATATAGGCTGAGTGCCTAGTAATAGATCAATTACAACATTGATTTCCCTTTCTGGGGGAATACCAGGAAGCTAATCTGGAAATACGTCAGGAAATTCATTGACCACTGGAGTAGACCGAAAGGTCGGAGGCTCTGCCCGAAAATCCTAAACTCTGACAATATGATAAATACATCCTTTTGCTATCAATTTCCTCGTCCGAAGATAGGAAATAAACCTACCTTTTGGCATAGTTGTACTACCTTTCCACTCTCGTACTGCCTCCCCTGGAAAGTGGAATCGGACAGTCTTGGTCCAACATTCGACATTGGGACTGGAAATCTAGCAACCAAAACCAAGACTAGTAACCACGGGTCGTCATATCTCACGATGAGTCGTTGGATTACCCGTGGTGTCCCCAATAGCCACTGACAAATACCAACCACGACAACTAACAACGACTCGTGGTTCCTAACAAAGAGTGGTTACGTCGTCCGTCCTGCAATAATTTCCCAGTTTTTCAACCAACTTCAAATTTTGATCCCGGGTTTAATCTTAGGCACTTTCGTGGTATTACAATATCTCCCCCTTGGGAACATTCGTCCTCGAATGTTGGAAACAAGCAGAAAAATAAAGACATGCAATCATTACACCCAAATACTAATCATTTAAACCCAAAACTAATGGAATGACTACCTTCGATTCATACCACATAGTTGAACTGGTTTCATACTTCACATAACATCCATATACATAAAAGAAATTTGAACACATGATTTAAACATGATAACTAAATAGAGTCATAGGGCAAAACTGATACCTCAAGTCGGAAATGAGTCGATAAGGAATAAATATGGGTATCTACCCATCATATCCGCTTCGGCTTCCCACGAAGCTCCTTCAACATGCTGATTCCTCCATAATACTTTAATTGAAGCTATTTCCTTAATCCTTAGCCTCCAAACCTAATGATCTTAAATTTCCACCGGAACCTCCTCATAGCTAAGGCTATCTTTTACACCAACGTTGTCCACCGGGACTATTAGAGTTGGATCTCCCAAACATTTCTTCAAAAAGAATACATGAAACAGAGGATTCACAGAAGATAACTAAGAGGGAAACTCCAACTCATACACCACTTGCCAACTCTTCTCATAATTTGATAGGGGACAACATAGCGGGGACTAAGTTTTCCTTTCTTCCCAAATCGCATCACTCCCTTCATGGGAGATACCTTTAGAAACACCCAATCGTCCACTTCGAACTCCAATTCTCTCCTTCTTACATCCGCATAGGCCTTTTGGAGACTCTAAGCGGTTTTCAGCCTGTCCCTTATCAACTGAACCTTCACCATAGCCTCATGAACTAAATCTGGTCCTATCACAGCTGCCTCACCAACCTCAAACCACCCGATGGGTGATCTACATATTCACGCATAGAGAGCCTCAAATGGTGCCATTTGGATACTAGAGTGATAGCTGTTATTGTAAGCAAACTCGATCAGGGCAAGTGATCATCTCAACTACCATTAAAGTCCATCACGCAAGCTGTCAACATTTCATCGAGAGTCTGGATTGTCTG
The DNA here is from genome assembly GCA_018107945.1 of Datura stramonium. NCBI lineage: Eukaryota > Viridiplantae > Streptophyta > Magnoliopsida > Solanales > Solanaceae > Datura > Datura stramonium. The sequence continues at coordinate 16,269 of JACEIK010004007.1, forward strand.
CTCCGCTTGACCATCAATTTGCGGGTAAAATATTGTGCCGAGTTTAACCTGAGTCCCAAGCCCTTTTTGGAATGAACACCAAAACTGAGAGGTGAATTGAGTACCTCGGTCTGAAATTATTGATAAGGGAACTACATGCAATCGAACCAACTCTCGATTATATAGCTTGGCATAATCCTCGGCTGAGTCTGTGGTTTTGACAAGTAGAAAATGAGTAACTTTAGTCAGCCAGTCTACCATCACCCATATAGAATCATACTGTCGACGAGTACGAGGTAGGCCTGTAATGAAATCCATATTAATTTGTTCCCACTTCCAATTGAGAATGCTAATATCCTGAAGTATGCCTCCCAGCCTTTGATGCTCGACCTTTACTTGCTGACAGTTGGGGAACTTGGCTACAAATTCTGCAATATCCTTCTTCATGCCGCTCCACTAATATATTTCCCTCAAATCATTATACATCTTGGTGGCACCTGGATGAATAGAGTACCTAGATCCATGAGTCTCATGCAACATCCAGATTCTCAAATCCTCAACATCTGGAACACATAGGAGACCTTGGTATCGAAAAACACCATCTCCCCCTTAGGAGAAGACCTCCACCTTCTGGCTTCTAACGACTTCCTTCAACTTTACCAAAATTGGATCCTCATCTTGTCTAGATTTTACATCAGTAAGCAAGGATGATTCTAACTCGTTCTAGACATCAACACCGCCATCGGACGAGTCGACCAACCTAACTCCCAACCTTGCGAGTCGATGTACATCTTTCACCAACTCCTTCTTCCCCTCATCCACACGGGACACACTCTCCATAGAGAGTCTACTAAGTGCGTCCGCTACCATATTAGCCTTACCTGAATGGTAAAGGAAACTCAAATCGTACTGTTTGAGTAGCTCCAACCATCTTTTTTGTCGTAGATTGAGGTCTTTCTATGTGAACACATATTGTAATTTCTTGTGGTCCGTAAACACATCCACATGGACCCCATACAAGTAATGTCGCTATATCTTCAATGCGAACACCACTGCAGCCAACTCAAGATCATGTGTTGGGTAATTATTCTCATGGATCTTCAACTGTCTCGAGGCGTATGCTATCACTTTCCCTTGCTACATCCATACACACCTGAGTCCAATACTGAAAGCATCATAATACACAACAAAACCATTTGTACCCTCGGGTAGGGTCAATACCGGTGCGGTAGTAGTCGAGTCTTAAATTCTTGGAAGCTCTTCTCACAAGCCTCCGACCATTGGAACTTTACCTTCTTCTGAGTCAATTTGGTCAAGAGTGCCAAAATGGATGAAAAACCTTCAATAAATCTCCGATAATAGCTATCTAAACCCAAGAAACTCCGAATATCCGAAGGATTGACTGGTCTAGGCCAATTCTTCACTGCCTCAATTTTCTGAGAATCTACTTTTATGCCTTTCTTGATACCACATGGACCAAAAATGCCACCGGGTTCAACCAAAACTGGCACTTGCTGAATTTGGCATACAATTTGCGATCCTTGAGAGTCTGAAGCACTACTGTGAAGTGACTGGCACGCTCCTCCTTGATCCGAGAGTATATAAAGATATCATCAATGCACACGATCACGAACATATCCAAATATTGTTTGAACACCCTGTTCATCAGGTCCATAAAAGCTACAGGAGCATTTGTTAGTCCAAAAGACATAAGTACAAACTCATAAAGACCATACCGCAGCCTTAAGGCTGTCTTTGGGATATCACACTCCCGAAATCTGAGTTGATGATACCCGAACCTAAGATCTATCTTTGAGAAACACTTGGCACCCTGATGTTGGTCAAACAAATCATCGATTCTGGGAAGTGGGTACTTGTTCTTGATGGTGACTTTTTTCAATTATCGATAATCAATTCATATGCGAAGCGAACCATCTTTCTTCCGAACAAATAAGACTGGTGCACCCTATGGCGACTTGCTCGGTTGAATGAAACCCTTATCTAACAGGTCCTTCAACTAATCCTTCAACACTTTTAGCTTTGATGGAGCCATCCTATAATGAGGGATAGATATGCACTACATGTCGGGTAGAAGGTCAATACTGAAATCAATTTCCCTCTCGAAAGGAGCACCTATTAAATCATCTGTGAATACCTCTGGGTATTCACGCACCAGTGGAACCGACTGAATAGTCGAGGTTTCAGACTCAACATCCTTAACCCTAACTAGATGATACATGCACTCCTTATAAATCATATTTCTGGCCTTAAGATATGAAATGAAATGACCTACAGGCACAATTGAACTACCCTTCCACTCCAAGACTGACACACCCAGAAAACAGAACTCCACCGCGCGAGTTCTACAATTAACAGAAGCATAACACGCATACAACCAATCCATGCCCAGAATAATATCAAAGTCAGTCATGGCTAACTCTACAAAGTCTGGCGGAGGTAACTTTATGCAATATAGTGACCGGCCATCCTCTATACACCCGCCTAGCTACAACTGAATCACCAACAGGAGTAGAAACTGAAAATGATTCTGACAAAGTCTTGGGACTAATTTCAAAGATAATAGCAATATAAGGAGTCACAAAAGACAAGGTAGCCTCTGGATCTAATAAAGCATAAACATCAATATGGATAACTCGCAACATACCAGTGACCACGTTCGGGGAGACCTCTTGCTCCAGGCAGGGTGCTAAAGCATAAAACCTGTTTTGGCATTGACCGCTGACTGAACTAGTTGAGGCACCCTACTGAGGAGGACTTTTTACTTGAGCGGCTTAACTAGTGGCTAGCATGCGAGCTCCACCACCCCCTGATCTGGCTAAAGGGCAATCCCTGTGTCTGTGTCCGGGTTTTCCACACCCAAAACAAGAATTCAAGCCAGCTAAGCACCTCTTTGAGTTGTTCTTTCCATACTTCACACAAGCTGGGAAAGTGCTCTCTATCTCCATGCTACCCTGGCCTCTTAAATCTGGAGCCCTGCTCCTCCGATCCCTTCGAAATCAAGATGGCGTACGGGCCGATGATGGTGATTGAGCAATAGACCAATGCTGAGACTGTTGACGCTGTCCACCCCCTGATCTGGCTTGAAAAGTCCCATAACTGTTGGTCCTGGCCCTCTTAACCTCTCTTTGTCTCTGATACACTGATTCTATCTACTGAGCAAGCAACACGATGCGGGCAAAATCTATATCCCCATGCAATATGGCGATCTTACAATCCTTATCCGGGTAGTCCATCACTCTATGCACAAATCGGCTCACTAAATTCCTTTGGTCTGCCACCAACTCTGGTGTATATTTAGATAGTCGGGTGAACTACAAAGTGTACTCCTGAATAGACATGTCACCCTACTTCAAGTTAATAAACTCGGCCGCCTTTTTCTCCCTCATCTCCTGAGGGAAGAATGATCCAAGAATGTTGCGGGGAACTTTTCCAACATATATGGCCTGCACCCACTACCCTAGCATCTCTCCATTGTTTGAACCATATATGTGCCACCCTTTCTAGCTGGTAGGAGGCCAAATAAACATAATCTCCATTTGTCACCCCCATAACCTTGGTGATCTTTAGAATCTCCTCGATGGATTCGTGTCGATCCTCATCCACCTTAGACCCAAGGAACTCCGGCGGGTTCATCCTCAAGAAATCTCTGATGTGGGCTGCTTCCGCATTGCCATTCTGTGGAATACGCGCAATAGCCTGGTTGACCTAAGCGTTCAAAGCCTGTGCCAACATTTGGATAGCTACCTGAAATTCAGCATGGGCAACTGGCTCTGGTGCGTGGGTCTCCTGAATAGGTGGGGCTTGCTGATGCCCATCACCATTTCCATCTTCTTGGCCTTCACCATTTCCATTTCTTCTTCCATTCACTCTTTGAGGAGCCATGATTCTACAATCACGAATGGCACGAATTAGAAGTATAGAAAGACCTTTCATCGCACAACATAGATCATGAAAGAACGAAAAATTTCCTAAACGTCTTGTAGCCTCTTCGTCATAAGTGTGCGCACTTCACACCCATGAAAAAGACTCTACTCAAAACGGCTTTCAGACACCCTAGGACACTTCAAACCTATGGCACTGATACAAAGTTTTTCACGACCCAAACATAGACCCAGATCGTGATACGAGACAAGGAACCCTGAGAGTCCCCAAGTCGACCCATGGCATAAGCATACATCTAACTTCATTTACATTAAGCAAAATACTAAACATAAGACATAGTCGAAACATAAACGTAACATAGCATACCATAATATTCGGAAATACTAGACATACACATGAGCTGAATACTACATACTGTCTGAAAGCCTCTATCAAGTAAGATGGGTTGATGGGACAACATCCCCAACTAACCCGGCCAAACTGAAACAAAGAACAACATAAATGTATAGTCATACGGCCCTCGAAACATGATGACTCACCAATAAAGCTGAACGCAACTCCAGCATAGACTAAGGATGAGGATGAGCCTTAGAGCCGAGTACTCTATCATGAAACAATACAACATGGAAAGTACGCGGTTAGTATGTGGAATGTACCGAGTATGCAAGGTGAGTAAAATGGACATTTAAAATATCATAAAACATCATAAGAGTAGGACATCATGCTCATATTTTAAATATCGTAAGATAACATAAAATAAGGCTCATGGTTTTTGAAACATTCATAATACATTTGTAATCATAATCATGAGGTAAAAGCCGTATTGAACATAACTTGATCCAATATACATAATCATAGACATGCTTAAATAATGAGGAACAGTGGGAGATTCTCTTAACCGACATACCCTATATGAGCACACATAGAGCCCGACTTGTAACCCTAGTTGGGAGGGTGTTCGTACCTTCCCAAGGGTATGACCATAAAAGTGTGATATCACCATGAAAAGGGCCATTTGGGACAGGAACAGACACAAGGGAGGTCCCAACATACCTACGGTGGAACATAGTTTATGAGACCAGGGTAGAACCTAGGCTAATAGTATAATATACATGAACTCATGGTCTAGTCAAATCATGATAATCATAAAAATACTTGTACATACATGAACTAGCCATGACATAAGGCCCGTGAGTTGGGGAAAATATAATTCATAAATCATAGGATTCATGCATACTTGTAGATCATGCATATATCTTGTAATAGTCAAATCATAATGGGTGTTTGAAGAAATCCATATTTCAAATCATAAATCATGTTGGGATTCTAAATATCAACAATTGAAGTGAAGATCATGAATTGATTCATCATAGATCATGCATAATTAGGCTTAATTTTGTAGAAATCGAAATCAATAATTTTATAAGAAAAATAGTTGTAAAATATGATCAAAATCCATAAAATATGATGTAAATCACAATGTAGAATAACCCATTGGTATATCAATAAAATTCCACAAGATTTGAATTAGAACACCATGAGATTTTTTGTAGATTTTTCATAAATCAATGGAGATTGGGAATGGATGTGAATGGAAACACCCATTCGTAACCCTACATACATGGGTAATATTAGATTTCAATGTTCCTTTAATGCCCAGGGGAGAATTAATGAAGGAGAGCTTGAGGAATAACTTGATCTCTTAATTTCTTCCTAACTTGCATGCATAGGAATGACTATGAAACAGGGCATTAACCTATCTTAACATGCCCCAAAAAATACATAAAACGACGTAGTTTAGGGCTCTGGAGCATAGGAAGGTCGAATATACCCTTAATGAAATCACCTGGAAAACCTGCACTGGCTGATCCCACGAGTGTACGAATGAGTCATTGGATGCTCCACGACTCATGGTATAGTCCGTTATCTACACTGGCCAGAGTTTAACTTCGAATTCTAGCCATGACTCCACAGGACGAGTCGTGGTTCCTCCTAACGGGTCATTAGGTCGATCGTTGTCAGCACCCTGAAAATCCTGAACTTCCCTCACAATGAGCCTCACCATAACTCGTGGTCGCTTCCAATGAGTCGTAGTATCTATCCGTCAAGTGCACTAGAAATCTATCCACCCAAACCACGACTGGTGATCACAGGACGACATATCTCACAACGATTCGTTGGATGACCCGTGGTGTCCCCAACTGCCAGTGAAACATACCAAACACGACTGCTAACAACGACTCTTGGTTCCCAACCACGCAATCCAAGATCATGATGTTTTTTTGGAAGATAAACCTATCCACCTTAACTAGAACATCACCAAGGATCCCTTCCAGCTTTTTAAATATGCGGTCACCCATCAATAGCTGCATTGATGTCGATGTGGGGGCTCCCAAGCCCAACTTCTTGAACACAGCTAACGAAATCAAGTTAATGCTAGCTCCTAAATCACATACTTCCTTCACAAACTCAAAGTCATCGATCTTAAATGGAATGGTGAAGGCGCTTGGATCCTCCTTCTTCTAGGCAAGGACCCGTGAAGCTATGGCACTGCAGTGATGCAAACTACCAATCGGCTTGTAGCTCACGAAGCTATTCCTAGTCACAAGGTCATTCATAAATTTGGCATATCCGGGCATCTTATCTAATGCCTCGACCAATGATATGTTCATAGACAGCTATTTTAACACAGAGGGAAATTTCTGAAAAACTTACCATCTTCCGTCTTCTTCTTCATCCTCTGCGGAAATGGTGGTGGTGGTCGAGGCATAGCCCTATACACCTGTATGTCCCCTTGTTCCTTTCCTTTATCAGCTCTAGACCCCTTTTCACCAACTGGAGTCTCAATCAACTCAGCCTCACCTGCAAGCTCCGGATCAGAAACCTCATCATCCTTATTAAGCTCGATTTTCTTTTGTCTTTCCGTTTCAATTACAATCGGCAGAGGAGGGTCAACAGTAGTCTTTCCACTCCTAGTTATCACTGCTATATGATGTAATGCCCCAGAAACTCAGAGATTAGACCTAGGACTTAAAACAAAGAAAATGGGAAAATGTGCAGCAGGTCACAGAACGACTCGTTCTGTGACCCATGGGGGGGTGACCATGAGACGTTAAGTGACTCGTGATGAGGACTTTGAACTTGGTAAAAATTTTTTAAAAGGGGGTGACCACGGGTGTAACCACGAGTCATGGTCAACACCACAAGTCATAGGGTCATCCGTGGTCAGTAGTTGACTGAAAGTTGAAGGAGCCAAATAGTATACTCAACGGGTCCTCACCATGACTCATTTGGGACACCACGAGTCATGGTGTTTCCTATGGTGAGTCCAGGGAGTTTTAGGCAGTTTTGGTGACGAGTTGGTCACCACGAGTTATTTGGAACACCACGAGTCATTGGGTACACCACGAGTCGTGGTGTCCCTTGTGGTGACCAGTATGGGATTTTTGTACTGNAGGTACTCCACACAATACTATCGAGTTATTTGGAACACCACGAGTCATTGGGTACACCACGAGTCGTGGTGTCCCTTGTGGTGACCAGTATGGGATTTTTGTACTGTACCTCACGAGAGGTAACCATGAGTCGTGGTCAGTGGGACGACCCTTTAGGTCCCTCGTGGGGGCTGGACAGTCAATTCTTGTGAATTTTCTAAGGGTGTTTCAGTAATTTCCTAAACTCTTAGACTCTAAACTACGTCATTTTGGTAAATTTTAATGCAATTTAGAGGGGCTAACGGTTTTCCCCTCATTCCCCACTCAGATTTTCAGTAAAACATCCTAGGGTTTATCTCAGAAGCTTTTAGAGAAAGAATTAGGGCAGTCTATTTCAAGGAAATTCTTTGGATTTCTCCACCAGGTATATGGGAATTCAACAAGGGAATAGTTCTTCCCTATTTCTCTTTATCAGTTCTAGCTCTGAAACTATCGAATGTTAAGAAATTGTCAGATATACTTCATTGAATTCATGTGGAATATTAATTTATGTTAATTATAGATACTTTCCACCATCTTGTGACTGAAATGATTTTGTTCTTGTGAAGTGAAATTTATCCCTAGTCCTTGAACGTAGAAAATCTAGAATCTTGCCATAATGATTAAACAGTGAAATTTGCTTGATTCCTTTAGTGTTGAGGATTCTCGTATTGTTAGTTGGTTTAGTTAGATTAATGTCAGTGCAATTCAATTAAAATGTTAGAATACTCAGTGTCAGTTAGAAATGACAGCTGAACAATTTTACTACAGAAATTCTCGAGGTGTCAGTAGTACCTCCCAGTTATCAAAATCAGTCTCAGAACTTAGTTTTAGCGGTTCACTAAGCAGTCATGAAACTTCTAGAATAACAGAGATCTAACCAGCCTTAGGGCCCCAATTACAAATTATAGGTTGTTCTTTAGACGGTTACGACGCTTTCAGAGAAGCAGCTCTGACCAGTCTTAGAACCCAGTTCTATAATCCGGTCCGATAAGAATCTCAGGGTGCTTTCAGATATATATTCCTGACTAGTCTTGGGCCCTAGTTTCAAGCTATCAGCTTAGTATTCAGACTAGGACTATCTAGTGGGAGTAGGACTTAACACTGAGCGGATCGAGGTTCCAGTGCATCCAGGTTCCCAAAACTACGTTGCCACCGTAGGTTACATTTTTATTGGCCTCATGGCCCTAGACACTTGTGATCTCCTAGTTCATGCCTCTATATTCTGGAAAGGTATATTGGGTCCTACCGATAGGTGTATACATCAGACTCCACATCTAGCTCACGTGGTTATATGTCGGTTATAGATTCTCACATTAGTACGTTCAGTCTCAGCTTAGCTCAGTTTAGAACAGTTTCAAACTACTCAATACAGTTAGGAGTTCAGTATCGTCTTACAGACCAGTATCTCAAATTCAGAGCATGTTTTTGACCATCAGATAGGGCAGTTTAGACCCCCTTAATTTATTATAGTTACATCAGTTTCAGTAGTTTCAGTTGGTTATTGCATGTATGTTCAGTACGGCTACTTATTCTATTGTGTTAATCTTTCTCTCACTTACTCAGTACATTCAAAGTACTAACGCATACTTTTATGTTGTATCGTTATATGATATAGCTGCAGGATCTTAGTCTTAGCCTTTCTAGCCGATCGCTCTCCAAAGACTCTAGTTGTTCTATTTGGTAAGTCCTCATCTTTCGAGGATGAAGAATATTTTATTCAGTTTTGCTTTCTTCTATTTAGAATTGGAGTTATCTTGTGGCTTGTCTGTAAGACCCCAAAAGTTCCTAAGACTAAACTTGAGATTTGAAGTGTGATCAGCAGGAAAAGATGGAAAAAATTTACTTCAATACGACTCAACCTACGAGTCAAAGGTTGGTAGTATGAGTCGTAAGAAGACCCATGGGCCAGACCATATAAGTTGTTTCCCAACCACGAGTTCCCACTACGAGCCGCAGTATGTCGGTACGACCCGTGGCCAGAAGTCGTAGCAAGTATTTGGAGTTATCATGTGAACAATTGTACGGGTAATAGTACAACTCATAGGATGGAGTTACTGGTCATGGTATGAGTCGTGAAAATATTCAGAGAGTTGGAGAAAAATTGACTCATTAGTCACTGGAGGAAACGATAGGTTGGTGGTACGACTCATGGTATGGGTCGTAATTTGATAGTGTGAATCATTGGTTCAGTCGTGAGTTGATATATTATAATGCCTCGGACTTTTGGGCTAAGTTAGGAACCTTTCTAGGTATGTGGATAGAACCACACCTGATGAATTTACGGAAACAAGGTGTTAAGATTGATTCCAAATTGTAAGAAGTGCATTGGATGCAAATTAAGGTCATAAGGAACCTCTAGCATGAAGTTGAGTTGAGAGCCTTCTTACTTATTGGGCTTTTCGTATTAGTTCGTATAAGGGTCAACTTCAACCGATCATAGCTCCTGTGTAACAAAATGTTTTTGGGTGATTTAGCATATCAAAAATTGAAGCCCTTTGAGTCTTCTTTCCAACACATCTGACCTTGCACCAAGTGGAGTTTGGAGTAAAAGGTTATGAGAGATTTAGTAAAGCCTTGCAACAGACATTGTATGACTCTCAGTATGAGTCGTGAAATCAACCTACGGATCATACTGTTGGTCGTAGAAACTGCCAGTTACAGGTTTATTTCGATAGTTTTGAGGAATTTATGTAAATTCCTATGCTTCTAACTCCTAAATGGTATCGTTTTGGTCTTTCTTTAGGTCAGATTAAAGGGTCTAACATAGCCTAAATTCTTACTCTCTTCAAACATGCTTAGATTAGATTTTCTTTCAAGAAGCAGCTAGGGTTCATCACCTCCAACTTCTCAATTCCTTTTTGATCTACAAAACAAGTCAAGGGACCATCAATCTAGGTATGTAGGGTTACGAATGAGTGTTTTCTTTCACACCCATGCCCAATCTCTATCAATTTATGAAAATCTATCATAAATCTTATGGGGTTTTAACTTGGGTTTTTGTGAAATTCTAATGATTTACTAATGGGTTATTCTAAATTTTAATTTATATCATATTCTATGGATTTTGATCAGATTTTACAATTATTTTGATATTAAAATTAGTGATTTCTATTTCTACCAAAATTAAGTTTAATTATGTATGATTTTTGATGAATCGGTTTATGAACTTCACCTCAATTGTTGATATTTACAAGCCCATCATGATTTACGATTTGAAATATTAATTTATTCAAATACCCATTATTATTTTATGAATTTCAAGTTATATGTATGATCTTCAAGTATGCATGAACCCTATGACTTACGAATTATGTTTCAGCCGACTCACGGGTCTTATGTCATGGCTAGTTTACGTATTTAAATGTATGTTTATGATTATGATGATTTAACTAGCCCATTAATTCATGCATATTATACTAAGAGAACTTTATATATTTTGGGAGTAGTATCAAACACCGAGTATGTTCGGGGCATAGGCTCGGCCCTGGATCTCATAAACTATGTGCCACCATAGATATGTTGGGACCTCCCTTGTGACTCTCTCCATCCAAAATGGCTCTTTTACATGGTGATATCACTCCCTCCATGTTTCTACCCTTGGAAAGGTATGAATGGCCTCCCGACTAGGTTTACAAGTCGGACTCCATGTGTGCTCATGTGGGGTATGTCGGTTAAGAGAATCTCCCACTGTTCCTCATAATTTATGCATGTTTATGATTATNCTCCCACTGTTCCTCATAATTTATGCATGTTTATGATTATGTATATTGTCTCAATTCATGTTGAATAAAGCTTTTCTCTTATGATTATGATTACATTTGAATTTCGAATGTTTTGAAAACCTTGAGCCTTATGTTATATTACGATGTTTACGATATGAGAATGATGTCCTACTCTTATGATCATTTATGAGTTTTATGTATTTTAAATGTTCGTTTTACTTACCTTGCATACTCGGTACATTCCACATACTAACCGCAAACTTTTTATGTTGTATCATTTCATGATACAGGACCCGGCTTTCAGGTTCATCTCCATCATTAGTCCACCTCAGAGGTAGTTATCAGATATGTTGGTGAGTCCTCAAGTTCCAGGGGCCGTATGTTTAGACTTTGATGATGTTCATTTGTTTTAGTTTTATCGGGTTAGTTGGGGAGGTTGTCCCATCAACCCATCTTTTATGATAGAGGCTTTCAGATAGTTTGTAGTACTCAACTAATATGTATGTCTAGTATTTTCTGTCTGTCATGTTATGCCCTGCTATGTTTATGTTTCCATTATATCATATTTTCAGTATTCCACTTTAAATGATATGAGGTTAGATGTATGCTTATTCCATGGGTGAACTTAGGGCCTCTCGGGATTCCTTGCCCCATGTTACGATCTGGGTCTACTTTTGGGTCGTGAAAAACATGGTATCAGAGCCATAGGTTTGATGTGTCCTAGGGTGTCTAAAAGTCGCGTTAAGTAGAGTCTTTTCATGGGTGTGAAGCACGCCAAACTTATGTTGAAGAGGCTATGAGACGTTTAGGAAATGTTCCCTCCTTTCATGATCTATGTCGTGCGATGAAATATCTTTCTACCCTTCTAACTCGTGTATTCATACACCTAAGAATAACACCAGTCACTAGAATAAGAGTCGCTGTCGTGTCATTTCTCCCTGCAGGAGTTAAGAAAAGCTAAGGCAAAAGAATTTGTGAACTTGAAGTAAGGAACCAAAAGAGTGGGGAAGTACGACTGGAGAAGTATGAAGTCTTCCGTGATAGCCTTAGAGGCAAATGGGAAGTCAAGAGACAGTGATTTCTGCCTAGCCTTAAGAAGGGGCCAATCCTCAGAATGATTACCTTTAAGCTAAGGGGGAGATTATAAGGTGAAAGACTAGGTCATTCTTTGAGTTTCAAGTGTGAAGGCCCAGGATTAGTAACTATGGGAGATAGATTCGTGCTTATTCAGGTGTCCTTATTTACTTCAGTCTATGGGATACTCTACTCATGTCATTTGTGAACATGTTATGCCTACATCTAAGTTCCAAGTACTCCTTATGTGTATTTGTACTCAGATTCATAGAATGAGAAGTAGCTACTTCAGATGGTGATTCAAGTCTTCTTCCATGATTCCATAAATCTCAGCTTCATTTCATGTCCCTCGTTATGTATGTAAACTCATTTCTCTCAGCATGCTCAGCTCTATGGACTCAGTCCTTAAGATTTGCCTTATCGGCTCATAAGATCGTGTTATATCAAGTATATGCCCATCTTAGATTTCATGAATGATTCGTGCTCATAATATCCTTACTCTAAACCCCATGAATGTTCCCCCATGATGGAAATGATGGTTAAAATGTGTGTGTTCAGGATAACTCCATATCCCTGCCATAGGTGCCAGGTATGTCGAAGTTCAGGAAGCGCAGTTGTTAGACAAGCCTGGAAGTATAACAACCCACATGGTTATTTTTTTATTATTGATCCATTTCCCTGGGCTGAACCTTTTCGTATCTTTATTTTTCTATTGGTGACTTGCGTAGATGGATGAAGCAATTTCCAAGATGATCCAATGAAGATTGAATAAGATTTTCAGTTTTTGGAAAGTTTGAAGTTTGAGAGGTTTGACCAAAGTCAACATTTAAGGTTAACGACCTTGAATTTTGGTTCTAAAAGTTCTGTTAGTTCTGGATGGTGATTTTTGACTTAGTTGAGTAGTTTACATGGATCCCAAGGTTCCGAGAGTGGACTGAATCTTTTGCTCGATGTATGAACTTTAAGGAAGCTAAGTTTGACCACAGTCAACTTCCGATCAAAATAACCTCATATCAGTGATTTGATGATTCCAACAAGTCCGAAATGTGTTTTATGATTGAATTCTATATTTGGTTTGTGAACGGAGGATTCCAGATGAGTTTCGGGTGGATTTGAACATTTTGTGTGTTTAGCATGATATTAAGCATAAAAAGTGACAACTCAAAGGTTCGTTTTAGTTTTTGAGATTGAAAAATTATTCTGAGACTTTCAAAATTCTTAGCATGAATTATAGGAGTTATCTGAAATGTTTGGTGCAATTTCGATAAGTCAAGATCGGGTTTATAACAAAAGATGAAATAATTCTTGAATGAGAAAAAAATGATATTTGACTAGGCAAACGAGCACCAAATGGTGTTTTGATTGAACAAGTAGGTCCTTATCATCATTTGGGAACTATAGGAAAAAGAATCATCGCATTTCAAGTTTGTATGATGAAGTTATGGCCATTTTAGTAAAAATTAAAGCTGATGGTGCAGTGCTGGTGCAACCCTATATAATTACCTGAGCAGTGTATTTTTGCATAGATTGTGTTTATTTGGTATTTTGAGTATATTTGGAGTTCTGGAGTTCGGAATTGAGTGATTTTTGCGGCATTCTTCTCAATTTAACAAAGGGTTAAGTGTCTAATCCTTAATTTAGTATTTCTCCATAATTTCATAATTGGGTTTTCATTTGTACCAGAGAATTCATTGAAGGAAAAATTTAGGATTTTGGGGCTAGAGTTAAGAGATTTTGATGAATTCAAAGTTGATTTGATCTCCTTTTTGGATGAAATTTCATATTTGAGTTCTTTACATTATGGGTAACATGATTTTTAAATAAAATTCCAATTTTCCCCTTAGGGGCTCGGGGTTGACTTTTTGGGCCCGGGATATAAGTATATCAATGTGGGTGTTCATGATTTTATTTTATTATGTAGAATACGTATTTTACCAGATTTTGTTCATTCTGAATGGTTACGGAAGGGAAAATTCATAATTTTGATGCTTGAGCTTCATTTTGAGGCAAGTAGAGATTTCTTGATTCTTTGAGGTTCGAAAAAAACGGAAAGCTTAGTCCCCAATATGTTGGGCCATATAAGGTTTTGAGACGTGTTTTCAAGGTTCCCTATGAGTTGGAGCTACCTGAGGAGATAGCGTTGGTGCATCTGGTGTTTCATGTGTCCTTGTTGAAGCAATGCATCGAAGATCCATCTTTAGTGGTTCCGGTAGAGGAAATTAAGGTGAAGGAAAACCTTACCTATGAGGAGGAACTAGTTGAGGTCCTTGATCATCAGGTTCATAAGTTGAGGAACAAGGAAGTAGCCTTGGTGAATGTTTTGTGGATGAATCAGCTTGTTGAGATAGCTATGTGGGAAGCCGAAACAGATATGATGGCTAAATACCGATATCTTTTCCTACTAGCTAAGTTCCAATTGGAGGTATAAATTTCATCCTTAGAACTCTATTCAATTTTATATCAAGTCATGCATAACAGTTCCATTCATGTCTTAGCATGTATGTATATTTCATGAATTCAGTTCAATCATGTGTATCAGCCCGGAATCAATCACTCCATCAGTTTTCAGCTTCAGATGTTGAGTATTTGGGATGGTAGTTCTTTATTCAGTTCGTCGGTATACTTAACCCACATTCGAGGACGAATGTTCCTAAGGGGGAGATATTGCAATACCCCAAAAGTTCCTAAGACTAGACTTGAGATTTGAAGTGTGATCAGCAGAAAAAGTTGAAAAAAATTTACTTTAGTATGACTCTTCCTACAAGTCATAGGTTGGTAGTATGGGTTGTAGGAATACCCATGGTCCACACTAGATAAGTTTTTTCCCAAGCACGAGTCCCCACTACAAGCCGTAGTATGTTGGTACAACCCGTGGCCAGAAGTCATAGTAAGTCTTTCGTGTTATTATGGAACGATTGTACGGGTAATAGTACAACTCTTAGGATGGAGTTACGGGTGGTGGTACGAGTTGTGAAAATATTCAGAGAGTTGGGGAAGAATGGGCTCATTATTCACTGGAGGAAGCCATAGGTTGGTGGTACGACTCATGGTACGGGTCGTAATTTGATGGTTTTTCTAGAATATGTACAAAAGTAGGTCATAACATTCTCCTCTTTTTCAATTGGACGTTTTTTCCCTTTTCAGCCATCTTTCACTTGTGTGGATCTGCCGGTGTCTATCCGTGGGCCGCCGATTGGTTGAGGCTCATGTCCAGTGAAGTCCAAGGCATTTCGGCGTTTGGCACCTGAGGTTCGTCGGATGCGATTCTGTGAGCCTCCAGTTGCATTTGTTCTTCACTCCAGTGGATATTTACAATCAGCGGGCGTTTCGCCAGTGTCCTTCGGTGGAGCGCCGTTTTTCACCTAAATTTCCTCCTTTTTTCTAAATTTCATACTCCTGCTCTTCAAGTCAGATACCTGAAACATTCAAAGAAAAAAGGGCATAAAATCCAACCAAAAGACTTGAAAACTAAGCGAAAACTCATTCTTAAGAGCCTAATTAGTTGTTAAATTACAACACATCAAACCCCCAAACTTGAACCATTGCTCGTCCTCAAGTAATGCAATTCTTATCAGTTGAACAAATGGAATATCATGTCACTCCACAAGAGTCTATGCATCAATAATAACTTAATCTATGACAACCCAAAAAATGCTCACCAAATCATAGAAAAAGAGAAGCAATTCCCCTTAAAAATGTGGAAAAGTTTCAAGAGGCAATACCAAGTCATAGGCATGATTCACAACTGCTTTCATTTTGCAAACAAGGGCATAGTTTAACCAATCAAATACATATAGCATCTCAAAAATAATTACTTCATATTCAAAGTTTTCCTTGGAGCTTACATTGTGCATGCCTCAATCACCTTTTTACCTCAACGCAAGTATGTCCTCAAAAGGGAGTGATACCACGCATTAAAAGAGTGAATCCCCTTTCTTTATCATAAATCAATGCACCCATAAGGGATTATAGAAGAAGACAATCAAACTCACTCTCACAAAATAAATCTCCATGCAGACAACTTGTCCCATAGGCTTGCCCTTCGTGTAATTCACCACTAATGTAGATCAACTACACTAATAATTAATTAGGATTTGTGGGTCATGATGAAGGCTAGGGGTGATGGTAGGAAAAATATTTTAGCTCTAGTGACTATAACCTCCCTAATACCTTTATTTGAACACTTTTATCCTCCCCATCCAACTCTTTAAATCACTTCACTTTATTCCACCTTTTTCCTCCATCGTCATTTTTTTTATTTCTCAAAGGCCTTCCTTTTAGCTCTTTTGGCTCTCACATTAAGCCTTGTCTCAGCAAGAGGTAACACCATTTCACTATTCTTTTTATCTTTTGGTAATTCGAGGTTTCCTATCCTATCATTTCATTCCTTTTTATCACAATTTGGTTCTACCTCACATTTAATCTCATCACATTTTCCCCTTTTTGTAAAACCCCAAACTTAGGCTTTTTGCCTCGTTCTCATTGATTTCCTTATCTCTCCCTATGTCTTGGGCTTCAAGCCCCAATTATTTCCATTCATTCACTCACTAGTAATTAGGGAGGATGGGTGCCAAGAAGAGGGTTAGAAAAGGGACATTGGCTTGTAATGTGGTTTCAGAGAATAAATAGTCCAAAGGGTCAATTATGGCTAGCAAGGGAAGACATTTTCGAAGGTCATTTTGGGTGAAGTGACTAATCAAACAAAGCCCTAAAATTATATTCTAAGTGCAGCTACATCTTGAATTTCTCCTTGAGTCACACATAGGGAAAGTTCTAGATAAGAAGAGATGTGTGAGATTCATTCAAAAATCCTTATCACACAAGGCATCACACCAAAAGATTTTCAAACAAGTCATGATTATCACATTGATTCAAGACATGAGAGCATGCAAATCCACAAGCCAAACAGGGAATATGCAATGTATGACAAGAGAGTGCTACATTTCCTATCTCAAATGCCTATTTTTCTTTCAACTTCATTTTTCATGCCACACAAGAATTTTTGGTTGTACCTCTCAAACAAAATTCCACAAAACACTCAAACAAATACATGGAATTTTCCCTTAAGGGAGTTGCCTCACAAGCTATCATTGGGAAATGTCAATCTGGTTCAACAACAAAAAGAAAAAAAATGCTTCTTGTTCAGCACTAACAACCTTTCATTTTAAGCCCGACAAAGGCTTCTAACCCAATAATTAACAAGCCCAACAAGGGCACTAAAAATTCATCAAAGATAAGCCCGACAAGGGCACAACTTCATCAAAGACAAGCCTGACAAGGGCACATATTCATCAAAAACCACAACACTTAACCCGCCCCCAACTAAAAAATTTACATTGTCCCTAATATGCATGAATATTAAAAAGGGGGAAAGGTCTTCCTGTTGTGGTCACTCTTCATCGACTTCATCATTATCACTATCACTGGCTGCTTCATCTCTAACTTGACCAACATCATTCATGTCATTCTCATCATCACCTAAGACCTCGAACAAATCGGTTATAAGGCCTCGAGCTATGGAAGGGGCAGCGATAACTGCATCAAGAGCACTCATGTCTGATGCTGCCATAGGTGTATGACTTTTCCATTCCTGGACCTCAACCCCGTGAGAGGTGACAACTCCATCTACCACATCTACCTCTTAGCTCAGAAGTGATCACCCTCAGTCTCTGGACCTCT
>JACEIK010004007.1:59385-73321 GCA_018107945.1 Datura stramonium
ATGGGACTCTCACTCTCCCAAAGAAGTTCCAAATACTGCACATCGGATACCAACATGCGAATAGGACAAATAAGTGTCAAGAACTTACGGGGTGTATCATCTCTGGTTTGAAATATAAAATTATTTACATGCCCAACATGATTTGATAATTTACAAGTTATGTTCATGACTTCAAGTATGCATGGGCTTTATGATTTATGCACTATAAATGATGAAAAAATTGTTTTCAACTTACCCAATGTTTATAAGCATGTTTTTGAATGAATTGAACATTGTAAAACATTGAAAAGTATTGGGCATTTCCCACATGATGAAGAATGATTGCGGTTTGTGAAAAGGATCTCATGATTTATCGATTTATGATGATGGTCAATTAAAGGGCCTTTGATTCTTGGCTAATCATGTTTTATAGGGATCAACAAATGTTGAATGTTATATTTTAGCCAATGAATTTTAATGCATGATGCATTTGATTTATGTATGAGCCTATATGCATGTTTTTGGGAGCCGTGTCTAGCACTGAGAAGCCAGGCGTTCAAAGGACTACGCCGGTGTCTCATATCCATGTGCCACCGTGGGTTTATAATGATACATGATAAAGATAATGATCCCCGCTTTTCGTGATATCACATAATGCACGTCCCTCACCTAGCAAGCCAGGGGCGACTCTGCCCATTTGAGTGAGATAGTTGAGGCATCATGAAAGGCTCTACCATGATGGTGTCGGTTATGACGAGTCCTCCCATTGTTCCGCATGTTTTTATGCATTGTTATGTTTATGATATTGGCTCAAGTGATGATTTGATAAAGTTTCTCTTATGAATATGCTAATGAACGTTTTATGAATGATTTGAAAACCTTTAGCCTTATGTTATGTTACAATGATTATGATCTAAGCATGAAATCCCCTTCTTATGATGTTTTATGAGTCTCTATGTATTTTAAATGTCCGTTTTACTTACCCTGCATACTCGGTACATTCCACGTACTAACTCGCATAATTCTATGTGGTATCATCTTTTAACACCCCGGAAGGGCCTACGAATAGACCCATGAGTTGAAGTCGAAAAATGAAGAAGACCTGGAATTTGCACCAGTACAACTCGAGGTATGAGTCGTGGTGAGGACCTATGACTCGTGACTCGAGTCGTGAGGAAATCGTGAGCCTGAGGTTGTGTCACGGATGTCCTACGAGTCATGGTAATAAGGTACGACTCATGGTTAGGAGTCATGGTGAATATCTCAGTGGTGCCAGTGTAAGTCATCACGGGTCATGGTACGACTCTTAGGATGAAGCAACGAGTCGTGGTGAGGAGTTGTGGTTAAGTCGTATTTGTTTGGGTGGATGGTACCACGTTTGACAGTAGGACCCGTAGGATGGTGGTACGAGTCGTGGTATACCAGTGATAACCAAATTCAGAAAGTTTGGAGAAAGTGTTAAGTGACCACGAGAGGTAACTACGAGTCGTGACTTGATGGTACGACTCGTGGTCAGGGCCAGAACTGTTTTTCAAGAAAATTTTAGTAAGGGCAATTTCGACTTTTGTACGCTTTTGGGCCCTAAACCACATCATTTTGAGGCCGGAACATGGTCTTTAAGTGATGAAAACTCCCGTTAAGTTCATTTTAGCAGTTATAAGTGTTAGAGAAGGGAGAAGGAAGGGTTTCGAGAAACAAGTTTTCACTTAGGGTTCTTCAAGGGAATAGGAAATCATGAAATTTCCACTTATATGGGGTTTTGAATCGGTAGATTAGACCCTACCTATGCCCATTTCTTTCCATTTCCTTCTATTAAGTTACAAAATTCTTGTGGGTCTTAACCCAATTGCATAATTTCTCACAAGTTTACATGAAAGTGTGGTAGTATGTTTAAATTACGGATTTTGAAGTATTTGGGATAATATTGCTTGCATATTTTATATTTCATGATTTAAAACTCTAAAAGTATGGATGCCCAATTATGAAGGATTTTCAGTAAAATTCATGTTCATGATGATTCAGCAAGCTTAATACGAATTTTTAAATTTAAAGCATGTCTTCAAGTTTTCTATTTCTTATGTTGTCATGATTATGTTTCACATTAACTAAGCATTTCAAGCATGATTAATATTTTTTTTCATTCCCATATGTTGTGTATGATTTATGAACTACGTCCTTGGCCGACTCACGGGCCCAAATTCCATGGCTAGTATTATGAACTTTCAAGCATGGTTTGATTTTCATGATTAAAATAGCCATGCATGTTACGTATGAATTTCTATGTGCGCGTTGCATGTTTTGGGAGTAGTACTTAACACCGAGTAGGTTCGGGGCCCAGGTTACGCCCCGAATCTCAAAATTACGTGCCACCGAAGGACTATGTTTTGGACCTCCTCAGTTACTGTCCCCTATGCCCTACGGGGCCTTCATGAGTGATATCACGCCTTTCATGTTTCATACCCTTTGCAAGGTATGAACGGCCTCCCGACTAGGCGTAAAAGTCAGACTTCATGTGTGCTCATGTGGAGTATGTCAGTTATAGAAATATCCCATTTTTCCTCATGGTTTTGAAATATGTATGATTATGTTCATTTGGCTCAAGTTATGATTTATGAAATGTTTTCCCCGCATGTTATTACTTTGATGGGTTTATGAATATTTTTTGAAATATTGAGCCTTACGATATACTTACGATTTCAGTCTTATAATCATGACGTCCCCTCTCCTTTAACTTTTATGTTTTTAAGCATTTATTTGAATACCTTACATACTCATTACTATCCAAGTACTGACCCACATATTTTTAGGATCTGATTCACAGGTTTAGTATCGTCCCTAGCTTGCGCTCAGTTCCGCTTAGTCTTCAGTGGTGAGTCCTCATGATCCGAGGGCTTCATGTTCAGACTTGTTTAATTGTCTTATGTTCTTAAAATTTTTGGGTTAGTTGGGGTCTTGTCCCTTCAATCCATCTTCTATGATTATAGGCTTTTCGACTAATGCGTAGTATTCAGTCGTTTATGTTTGGATCTAGTATTGTTGTTTTCTTTATATCTCATGATATGACTTTCAGCTAGTTCATGCTTGATAAGTTATGTTTTCCGCCTCATATGAATGAATTATTATTATGCTCATGCCAGGGGTTGACTTGGGGTCTCTCGGGGTTCCTTGTCCTGTGTCTTCGATCCGGGTGTACTCTCGGGTCATGACAAACTTGGTATCAGAGCCATAGGTTAAGAGGTGTCCTAGGGAGTCTAAAATCCACATTGGGTAGAGTCGCTTCACACTTATGACGAAGAGGCTACTGAATGTTTTAGGAATATTCCCTTCTTTCATGATCTATGTCGTGCGGTCAAAATCTCTCCCTCTTTCTAATTCGTGTTATTTTCGACTGCGGAAAATTTGTGGCTCCCAGAAGGATAATCATAAAGAGGAACAAAAGTGATGAAGGCCACAGGGGTGGCAATGATGATGGGCGTCAGACAGCCGCACCTATTCAGGAGCCCCAGACACCCGAGCTTGCTGCCCATGCCGAGTTTCGAGTGGCTATTCAAATATTGGCGCATGGCTTGACTGCTCAAGTCAACCAGCAGGCTGTTGTACCTATTCCTCAGAACGACAATGCAGTGGTGGCCCGGATCAGAGAGTTTTTGAGGATGAACCCTCCCGAGTTCATAGGGGCAAAGGAGGACGAGGATCCACACGAGTTCATCGAAGGGATTTTGAAGGTCACTCAGGTCATGGGAGTGACAAGTGAGGAATGTGTTGATTTAACCTCTTAGCAGCTGAAGGAGGCTGCTTACATTTGGTTCAAGAAATGGAGGGATAGCAAGGTAGCGGGACCAGGCCCTATCAGCTAGGATGAGTTCCACATAGCCTTTCAATAGGTTCTTCCCTCGGGAGATGAGGGAACTAAAAGAAATTGAGTTTGTAAAATTTAAGCAAGGAAAGATGAAGGTTCTAGAATATGCACCTGAGTTCACTCGCTTGTCAAAATATGCCCCGGAGTTAGTGATGGATCAAAGGGTGCGGGTGAGAAGATTCGTGCAGGGAGTAGCTGAGTATCTGGATAAGGACTGCAGAACAGCCATGCTTCATCAGGATATGGACTACCCCCGGATAGTCCTCTATGCTCAGTAGATGGAACTAGCTCATATGAGGTAGAGAGAGTCTAAGAGGGCAAAAACTGATAGCCACAAGCTCTCCCAGCCTAGACTAAGGGGTGAATTTCACCAGCAGTCCCAGCGCAGGCCCACTTCACCAACACCATCTTCAGCCAGTACTCCATCCAGGCCACAGGACGGTTAGAGGAGTAGGGCCTCAGGTTTGAGGAGTCAAAACAGAATGCACACAGAGCGCACATTCCCATTTGTGCTACTTGTGGCAAGAACCACCCAGGGAAATGTTTGGTAGGCTCAGACGCTTGTTTCGGGTATGGAAAACCGGACACAGACCTAGGGATTTCCCTGCAGCTAGGTTAGGTGGTTGTGGAGCCCGCACTTCAGCAGCCAGTTTAGCCTACCCAGTAGCATGTCAGACTAAGCAGGGTGCTCCGACTGGCTCAGCTGGCGCCTAGTGCCAGAATCGGTCCTATCGAGACTTCTCCCGATGTGGTTATGGGTATGTTGCAAGTTTTTCACATTGATGCTTATGATTTATTAGATCTGGGAGCCACACTATATTTTGTGACACCTTACATTGCTAGTCCCTTTGGTGTCAGTCCTGAAATCTTGTCTGAACCATTTTCTGTCTCTACCCCAGTTGGTGATTTAGTCGTAGTGAGGCGGGTATATAAAGGTTTTCCTATTAAAGTGTTACATAAGGTTACCTCCAAAGACTTAGTAGAGAATTAGCTATGAATGATTTTGATATCATCTTAGGCATGGATTGGTTGTTTTCATGTTATGCTTCTTTTAACTGTAGAACTCGGGCAGTAGAGTTTTGGTTTCCAGGTGAACCGATTTTACAATGGAGGGATGGGTCAGCGGTACCTGTAGGTCGCCTTATCTCCTATATAAAGGCCAAAAAATGATTTCCAAGGGCTGTATTTACCATTTGGTTAGGGTTAAGGAATTCACGTCTGAGATCCCGACCATTCAGTCAGTCCCTGTGGTGGGTGAATACCCCGAGGTATTTCCAAATTACCTAGAAAGTTTTCCTCCCCAGAGGGAGATTGATTTTGAGATTGACCTTTTACCCGATACACAACCCATATCAATTCCTCCCTACCGAATGGCCCCAACCGAGCTAAAAGAGTTAAAGAAGTAGTTGAAGGATTTGCTAGATAAGGGTTTCATTAGACCGAGTAAGTCCGCATAAGGTGCCCCAGTGTTGTACGTCCGAAATAAAGATGGTTCCCTGTAGATGTGTATTGACTATAGATAGTTGAACAAGGTCACCATCAAGAACAGATATCCCTTACCTAGGATTGATGACTTATTCGATCAACTTCAGGGTGCCAAATACTTTTCTTAGATAGATCTCAGGTCGGGGTATCATCAGCTCAGAGTCTGGGAGAGCGACATCCCAAAGACTGCCTTCATAACCCCGTATGGCCATTTTGAATTCGTTGTTATGTCTTTTGGACTAACCAATGCCCATGAAACTTTTATGGATTTGATGAACACAATATTCGAGGCATATTTAGATATGTTCGTGATCGTATTCATTGACGAAATATTAATATACTCTCGGAGCGAGGAGGAACATGCCGCATAGCTGAGGGTGGCACTCCAGACCCTCAAGGACAAACAGTTATACGCCAAGTTTAGCAAATGTGAATTCTGGATTAAATTAGTTGCATTCTT
Source organism: Datura stramonium (assembly GCA_018107945.1). Classification (NCBI taxonomy): domain Eukaryota; kingdom Viridiplantae; phylum Streptophyta; class Magnoliopsida; order Solanales; family Solanaceae; genus Datura; species Datura stramonium. The sequence continues at coordinate 65,169 of JACEIK010004007.1, forward strand.
TGGACATGTAGTGTCAAGCGAAGGTATAAGGGTGGACTCCAAAAAAATAGAGTCAGTAAAGAACTGGCCCAGACCGGTAAACCCTATGGAGATTAGAAGCTTTTTGGGTTTAGAAGGTTACTATCGCAGGTTCGTGGAAGGTTTCTCATCCATTGCATCCCCACTAACTAGGTTGACTTAGAAAAAGGTGAAGTTCCAAAGGTCGGAGAGGAGCTTCCAGGAATTGAAGGCCAGGCTCACTTCGACACTGGTGTTGACTTTATCGGAGGGTGCCGATGGCTTCGTTGTGTATTGTGATGCTTCGAGGGTCGAACTGGGATGTATATTGATGCAGCATGGGAAAGTCATAGCATATGCATCCAGAGAGTTGAAAACTCACGAGTAGAATTACCCGACCCATGATCTTGAGTTGGTCGCGGTGGTATTTTATTTAAATATATGGCGACACTACTTGTATAGGGTTCATGTAGATGTATTCACAAAACACAAGAGTTTACAATATGTGTTCACATAGAAGGAACTAAATCTTCAGCAATAGAGATGGTTGGAGCTACTTAAGGACTACGACATGAGTGTCCTTTATCACCCGGGTAAGGCCAACGTGGTAGAAGATTCCCTTAGTAGACTTTCTATGGTAAGTGTGTCACATGTGAGTGAAGACAAGAAGGAGCTAGTAAAGGCGGTACATCGATTTGCACGGTTGGGTGTTAGACTAGTCAGCTCGATCGATGGTGGGGTAGTAGTTCAGAACCGGTCAGAGTCGTCCTTGGTAGAGGAGGTGAAGGCTAAACAATAGAAGATCCAACATTGGTAAAGTTGAAATATGATGTTCAAGTCAAAAAGTAGAAGTCTTCTCCAAAGGGGGAGATAGTGTGCTTTGGTACAAGGGTCGCTTATGTGTTCCGAAAGTGGGAGATTTGAGGAGTCAGATGTTGCATGAGGCTCACAGATCTAGATATTCTATCCATCCAGGTGCCACTAAAATGTATCATTCCTTGCGGGAAATCTACTGGTGGAATGGCATGAAGTGGGATATTGAAGAATTTGTAGCCAAGTGCCCGAATTGTCAACAGGTGAAAGTCGAGCATCAGAGACCGGGGGGTGTACTTCACGACATCCGCATTCCTACTTGGAAGTGGGAAGAGATCAACATGGACTTTGTAACAGGTTTGCCCCGCACACATAGACAGTATGACTCCATCTGGGTTGTAGTGGACAGGTTGACAAAGACTGCTCATTTCCTACTGGTCAAAACAAGTGATTCAGTAGAAGATTATGCAAAGTTATACATCCGAGAGTTGGTTAGAATACACGGAGTGCCCATGTCCATTATATCAAACAGAGGTACCTAGTTCACCTCTCAGTTCTAGAGATCCTTTCTAAAGGGACTTGGCACCCAGGTCAAGCTTAGCACGGTATTGCATCCGCAAATAGATGGTTAGGCAGAGTGAACTATCTAGACTCTCTAGGACATGTTGAGAGCTTGTATTATTTACTTAAAGGGTAGTTGGGACGAGCATTTTACCCTTGTTGAGTTCTCTTACAACAACAACTACCACTCTAGCATACAAATGGCACCGTTCGAGGCCTTTTACGGGCAACGGTGTAGATCGCCCCTTCCATGCAAACAACATAACAAATTTCTTAATGAGCACAAACTCGACAAATATAATGAGTGGTGTAGTACCACACCCTTCTTATTCTCCTTGACAAATGATCATATGACCCTTTCATGAGGTCTAGAACACTACTTCAATCCTTAATCCCCTCGAACTCATGGATTTCAACCATCATCCCATGAGTTATCAATAGAAAAGCATCTAAACACTTGTATGAACTTGTAGATGAGTCGGAAGTTAATCATAACTTAATTTACCAAATGCTAAGGTATTTTCTTCACTTCAACTTTTTGAAAATGCTATGTTGGTTTCTATAGGTAGAGTATAAACCCATGTAAGCAGCAAGAGATAACGTGTAAAAAGAGGAGCCTAAGCTTAGATTTTACTTACCTTGTGATTGAGGAGATAGAAAATCACCTTGGGATCTCTTGGAAACATCTATTTGAAGTGGAGAGTGAAAATTATCAAAACCCAACTTTTAGCTATACATAGAGATTCCACCTCCTCCAACTTACCACTCCACATACGGTCGTAAGTGTCACTATGGTCATAGTAGAGCTTGTCTCTCTGACATTATTTGCCATCCATGTACATCCATCACATGAAGTCATGCATTCCATGTGTGGTCCATATGTAGCATTGTCTATCACGTGAGGTCCTTAAATCTAGAACCTTAAACTTGAGGCCTCCCATCTATGGCTACCATGTATGATAATACATTCCATCTATGATCTTTATGTTAGTATAGTAGATGTACTTATCCAAATTGAGACTTTCTGATTGGTGAGATACTTCTATGTATAATGATATCACCCTTGATCTACCTCAACTAGTGAGTGTGTACACGGCTGATATGGTATAAAACCCAACTTGAGAGGGGCCTGAATTTTTGTTGATCCCCTAAATAACTCAAATGGGATAATTAAGAATGGACTTTTGGTGAATATGTAAGAAATCTACTTAACCACTAGGTGTCTTTCAACAATCCCAATGGTGTCAATCTACATCATTTTGTAAAATTGATGAGAACTCCATTCTACTCGACTGTAATTTGCTAAGTGGATCCCTCATGTTTCTAGGTGAATCGATTAAAAAAGGGTTACAACCTTGGGTCATTGTTTATTAATGCTACCCAAAACCTTAATTGGCTCTTTCAAGCATAATAGATTTAATTGGGAAGGACTGAATGTCTTTCATCACCAATTACACTTTACAATCGCCAAATCAATTAAATATTCTCAAGCTCATAACCAGTTTTACCAAATTGAGATCCTTAGTATTCACAACCCTAAATCTGGATTTACTTACCCATACAAAGAGAAAACAAAGGAAGCAAATAATTGGACATATTAAATTACAAAGCAAAAGAGAATTGAGAAAACCTGAATTTAGAAAACTTGAATTTAGAACATGGACCTTCAATGCTTCAATGGATAATCTCCATACAAGCTAAAGTTAAAACTATGAAGGAACTAGGAAAGCTAAGCTAAAACTATCTAAGAAAGTTAGATCCCCTTAAAAAATAACAAAAATTACTATTCATACTAAGTCCCTAAAAACCCAATTTATTCAAATCTGAAGGGCTCCAGGTCGCACAAACAGCCCGTCGGTTGCTTTCGTGGTCTATCTAGCATTCTTATGTCCTTTGGTTGGTGGTTTGTGTTTTGGAAAGATGTTCTATATTTTGATTCTACCAATTCTTCTACATTTTTGTTGGGTTGGATAAATTGATCAGTTGACGGTCCATCATTTGAAAAGACAGACCTCATCTTGAGCCATCCATTGCATAGTGCCTGATGCTATGTTCTGGATAGAAAGACGCTTGAACATGCGGACCACATCTTCGAAGTGGGGTCCATATTTTTCTTCATTCTAGCAGACATCAGTAATTTCATGCCTCATTTTATCACTTGATTGGATTCCGAAAACTTTAGAAAATCCGAGTTAGATTAGACTTAAATTAATACTTTAAGAGATGCAAAACTTCCACGAAAAAAAGTACAAATGTGTCACAAACTCCCAACACATCAATGTATCATGGAAAAGTACATATCATATGCCATTTATACTATCGTAACTCACCATATATGGATCAACATTTAGCTTTTAAAAATATATACTTCCCACCGTATATTGACATATGGAACATATGTCCCACATACTGTAACACCCCAGAACTCCCTAGGACTAGACTTTCGATTTAAAACTTGATTATGAAGAAAATTGGGAAAAAGATTACAATACGAGTCACAGTACGCCTCGTACAATGGAGGTATGGATCGTAACTAGACTCGTAACTAGAGGATGGAGAAGAACAGTGAATGAAGTGGGAGGAACTACGACTTCAGTGTGAGACTCGTACTATCCTGGTACATATCATACTGACCAGTCATGGAATAATTTAGTAACATTGTTAGGAAAATTATGGATAACCACGAGTCATGGTATGACTCATGGTACAGCGGTACGTCTCATAGGACGAGTTGTAAGAGAGCTCAAAGGAAGACTCAAGACTGAACTATGGAACATAGCACGAATAGTAGGATGCTGGTATGAGTCGTAGTAGGCACCTGTGGAAAACTTTAGATTAATGGTTTGGAATAGAGTCCTAACCATGAGTGGTGGTATGGATCATAGTATCTTGGTACGACTCATAGGTTGTGTCGTACCACCTGATGGGCAGAAATTTTTATTAAATATTTCATGGTTATTTTTGTAAAATTATATTGTCTTAACTCCTAAACTATGTACTATTAGGATTAATTAGGAGGGATTTTAGAGGAATAGTCGACCTATTTCCTCACTCTTTCCAGACTAGTTAGAACAATTCACGAGGAACTCAGACGGTTCTCCCAGAGCATGGCTAGGGCTTTCAATCTTCTCAATCTTTCCAGGAAATTTCTCAATGGAATTTCTACCCCAAGTATGTGGGATATCAACAAGGGAATTGATCTTCCCTTGTTCCCTAAAACTCTTATAGAAATCCAATCAATTTTAGTTCTCTAAAGATTAAAGCTAGGTTGTTCTTCAGTTAGATTATGAATCTTCCTTCTTGTTATGATTCTCATGAAATCTTGAAGGTTATTACTAACTATGATTTATGTTGATATCTTTTCCATGAAATATGTTTTTTAGCCCTAATCTTGAAATTTAAATGAAAGAGTCTTGCATAATTATCCATATATGAATGTTTCTTGATTCTGATAGTTCTTCTAATCACTATGATAGTACAGTTATGTGAAAATAGCCAGCTTATTTCTTGTTCAGTCTCAGTCAGTACTTAGCTCTCGCAGTACCTTAAAAAATTTCATCTGATCAGTTTGACTATATAGAGTCTCTTCAGGAGTTCAGTAAAACTCCGTAGTCTCAGTTATCTGTCATCAGGTTGTTCTTTAGACGATTACAACGCTCTCCGACAAAGCAGCTCTGGCTAGTCTTAGAACACTTAGTTTTCAGTTATCAGGTCCTTTAGACACTAAAGGTTCTACCGGATAAGTATTCCTGACTTAAGTCTTAGGACATCAAGTTTGAGCTATCAGCCTAGCAATCATAGTTAGGATTTCAAATAGGAGTAGGACTTAGCACCGAGCGAGTCGGGGTTCAACGCACCTAGGTTCCTAGAGCTACATCGCCACTGTTGTTCATTAGCCCGAACGAGCCACAGACAGTGATCACCTAGCTCAGACACTAGACCCTGGCATGGTATAGTTGGCTTTCTCCGATGGAGTGTATACATCAGACTCCACGTCTAGCTCACATGCTTACAGTCAATTATAGACTCTCCCAATTGTAAGTATAGTTCAGATCAGTATAGTCTATGTTTCAGTTCATCTCAATTTATTTAGATTACAGGATATAGCTATGATCCTCAGTTAGTACCTGTGCTACACTATTATAGTTATATTCAGTGGTTATCAGTTTAGTGGCATAATAATACTATTTTACTTATATCACACATACTTTGTACATTCAAAGTACTGATGCATATTTTCCATATTGTATCGTATTATGATACAGGTGCAGGCTCTCAGTCTCAGCATCGACAATAGTTCCCTTTTGATGATTTCAGCAGCAGTACAATTGGTGAGTCCTCATCTTCTGAGGACGAGAGCATCTTTTTAGTGTAGTTTTATTTTGAGTTAGTCCATAGAGTTAGATGGGGGCTTGTCCTAGTAACTCGTCAGTTATTAGATGGATTTCATAAAAAGTATTATTTTAGTATGTTTTGTAGTTGTCGCATAAATTTTAGTATCTTATCAAGTATTTCATCTTTTCAGAAAAGTGTTGTTTAGTTATGATGTTTCCTCAACTTCCACTTCTAGTTAATTCATTACACTAGTGTGATGTTAAGCCATGGATTAGCTTGGGGTCACTTGTGGCTCCAAGTATCGTGTCGTTTCCAGGGTGTATTCATAGGTCATGAAAAACTTGATATTAGAGCCCTAGGTTTAAAGTATCCTAGAACGTCTGAAAGCTGCATCAAGTATAGTCCTTTTTCATTTGTGTGAAGCACGCCATACATATTGGGGGAGGCTACAAGATGTTATTAGGAAATTTCCCCTTTAGTTCATGATCCTTATCATGCATTGAGCTAATCTAAAATATGTCCTCCTAACTCGCTCTGTTCTTTTCATCGATAACGATGCCTCCAAAAAGAGGAAATGGAAGAAGGACTGAAAATGCTAACCGACAAGCCCACTAGCTCCCGCCGCCCCTCAGGAGGACTAGGTGTCTTCCACAAAATTTAAAGTGGCATTCAAATGCTGGCTCAGGCAGTGATGAGTCAGGTCAAACAGCAGGTAGTGGTGCCAGTCATTACCAATGGGTCTGCAGTTGCGGCCAGGGTCCGAGATTTCACACAAATGAACCCTCCGGCATTTCACAAGTCTAAAGTTAATGAAGACCCAAAGGAGTTCGTATATACGGTGCAGAATATCACCTAAATATTGGTTGTTACTTCTTTAAAGAGTACTGATCTGGCTGCCTACCAGTTGAAAAGGGTGGCTCAGTTTTGGTACAAACAGTGGTAGGAGGGGAGGCCGAATGGAGCAGGATCAATAGAGTGGGATGAATTTGTTACAGTGTTCCTTGATATATTCTTTCCTCAGGAATTAACGGAGGCAAAGGTTGCCGAATATATGAACCTGAGGCAGAAAAATATGACAATAGAGGGTTATGCATTAGAGTTCACTCGACTATTGAGGTATGCTCCAGAAATGGTCGCTGAGTCGAGGGCTCGTATGCTCAAATTCAATAATGGAGATTGGAATTTGGTGCTTGAGGAATGCAGAACTATGATGCTTATAAAAGACATTTACCTCTCCAGCCTTTTCATTCATGCACAAAAGATAGAGGCAGAGAAGTTGAAAGAGATTGAGAGGGAGAAAAAACGAGCAAAAATTGGCCAGTTTAAGTATGGCCAATAGAGGTCAGGTGGGGATAGTCGACCACAGCAGCAGCAGTAGAGACCTCCACACCCTCATCAACCAGTGCCCCTTCATTTCGGTCCCACAAGGACCGAAAGGCTGGAGCATCAGTTTCACGACCCAAACGTACACCCAGATCGTAGACACGGGACTAGGAGCCCCGAGAGACCCAAGTCGAACCATGGCATGAGCATACACCTAATTCAATAACATGAGCGGAAGACTTAACATAAAGAACATAATCATAACATAGCATAAGGGAAAAGTAGTACTAGACTTATACAATAAAGCAGAATACAACTTGTAGTCTAATAAGCCTCTAAACATGAAAAGTTGATTGAAGGGACAACTCCCAAACCAATCCAATATCAACAAACTGAAATAAATAACATAGAGTGTAATCATGTAGCCCTCCAAACATGAGGACTCACCAAGTGCGCTAAGAGAAAGGCTGAAACTAGCTACAAGTGAGGATGAGCCTGAGAACAGAGACCTGTATCATGAAATGATACATCATAGAAAGTATGTGGTCAGTACGTGGAATTTACTGAGTATGCAAGGTAAGTAGAACAAACATTTAAAACATATATAAAACTCATGAATGATCATAAGAGTAGGACGTCATGCTCGTATCGTAAATCATAATAACATATAATACGGCGCAAGGTTTTTAAAAGAATTCGTAACATAACATAATCATAATCATAATAGAAGAGGTTTACTTAACATGTCTTGAGCCAACATACAAAATCATAAGATGCATAAATCGTGAGGAACAATAGGAGATTCTCTTAACCGACATACCCCATATGAGCACACATGAAGCCCAACTTGTAACCCTAGTTGGGAGAGTGTTTGTACCTTACCAAGGGTAGAACCATGAAAGTGTGATATCGCCATGAAAAGGGCCATTTGGGCAAGGGACTAACATGAAAGGGTGCCGACATACCTACGGTGGCACGTAGTTCATGAGATTCGGGGATTAACCTGAGCCCCCAACCTACTCAGTGTTTGATACTACTCCCAAAATATATATAGCGATCATAATAATATATACATGAGTTCTTGGGCTAGTTAAATCATGATAACCGTAAACATGCTTTAACAT
>JACEIK010004007.1:73576-132100 GCA_018107945.1 Datura stramonium
AATTTAAATCTCAAAAGATGATCAAAATCCATAGATTATGATAATATTTTAAAATCACAAAACCCATAATTAAATCATTAGATTTTATATAAATCAAATACAAAACCTTATGAGTTTGTGATAAATTTTAAGTATAATCATAGAGTAGGAGCATGGGCGTGGAAGAAGTCACCCATTGATGACCTTACATACCTGGGATTATCTGGTTCTTAACTTCCCTTGCTAGCTCAAGATGGAATTTAGAGGAATTGAGAAAGAACACCTTGAATCATCTTCTAACATCCTCTCTATACTCTTGCATGCAGGCTTAACATGAACTTAACCCCCTTAAAAGACCATATTCGGACCTTAAAACGATGTAGTTTAGGCCTTAGGAGTTTAAGAATTACGAAAACACCCTTACTAAAAATGCAGAAATTTCTGGTTGTTAGTCCCCAGGAGGGACCTCACGAGTCGTTGCCAAGGGGCACGACTCGTGGCCGGGATCCATCATGCACACTGCCCAAAATACTCAGGGGACCCCATAAATCGTGGTGGCTGAACACGACTCATCATCACCACCTGTGATCCCCACTTCCCAAAACATTGACCAACCATACACTCCAACCCACGGGTGACCTCACGAGTTGTGAGGTCAGACCACGACTTGTGGTCACCATCCGTGGCCTTCACTGCCCTTCCCAACCTTTCCAAACCTCCAAGGCAGACCACGGGGGACCTCAAGAGTTATGAGGTCTGACCACGACTTATGGTCATGCTCGTGGCCTCCACAACCTTAGCCTGCCAACCTTGCTGACCACAAGTCACATCACGACTCGTGGTTACTCCTCACGACCTACCTCACGAGTCATTATGATTTCTGGAGTGAATTTCTAGTTTTTCTCTATTTTGACTCCTAGGTCTGATCCTTGGGTTCCCGGGGTATAACACCTTGGTACCCTTGACGTGAACCCATCATTTGTCCAGCCATGAAGTGGCACTCCTTGTCATACCGTGGCGATGAAGCATCTCTCTCATATTGGTTGGGACCTTGGGTTCCCATAGTATTAACTCCCTTAGCTCCTAACCTCAACAAGTGCTTTGTCATCAACTTAAGAAGATGGCTAGAAGATATACCACTTGTGGACACCTAGGTGCCCCTAGTCTGTCAAGCTCTTTTCATTTTTTTCATCCTTGATCACGCCCAAATTACACCTCACAATTGAAGTATAAAGCGGTCACTATCAAATATAATACCCAACAAAGGTTGAGGTTGATCCCATGGGGAATAGGCAAAAATAATATGTTAACAATAAATAAACTAACTTGCAATCAATATTTTAGAAGGGAGGTTTGAAAAATAAAAAGAAAAAAGAAAATAATACAAAGAATTGTTGGATCGTTTATCAAATTACTAAGACTAAACTAGGATTGTGTTCCCTAATGACTTCATAAATTAGTAAGCTTTTACTAGTGATCTATCCTGGTGAATTTTTATGTAATATTTATGTTTAGTACATCTAATTATTTCTTGACTTAAGAATTACACTTATCTCCTTTCAATCTCAAAGTGCATGTGTTACGTGCACCAATAGACAATAGATGCTTTCCACCCATCTCCTCTTGGTCTCAAATGTGTGTATATTCTAGACTTGCAATAAGTCTTGACTTATCTATCCTTGATTAGAGCTTAAGTTAATTAGATGAGAATTACTAATCTCAAATTGTCATTGTTACTCTCTTTTCCTAACTTCAACCTCCTTGGTTGGGAAAATTGAAGATACGAGTGTGTTTCAACGTTTGCAACCACCAAAACTTAATTAAAAGGAATATAATAACAATCCACTTAATTCACCATTCAAGAATCACTATTTTATTATTCCTACATTCGTTAATCCATCATGGTTCCCACAATCCTAGCCTAAGAGATTTAGCCGATCATGTTTATGAGAAAACAAACAAAATATGTATAGGAAATCATAATAAGTACTTACTTCAATAAATACTTGTTCAACAAAATTTCTAAGCTAAAAGTTTCCACAAGAACTTGATGAATTTCCAACAATTGTCAACTAAACTATTACACAAATTCTTAAAGTGTGAATTGTGCAACAATTAAATTGTAAACTCTATATGATATATTTTCTAACACTATATGCCACACCTAAGGCATAAAAATAAAGAGTATTGATAATAATAGATCAATCCTTCCTTGTTCCTTCTTAGATTTGAATTGGGTTTTGCAGCTTCAGTTCCTAGTCGAATTGGGATTGCAAAGTCTGGACGGCTGGAACACTACTGTGCATCGCACCCCTCATAGCACCAGAAGCCTGGCGCGTTTCACCTCTGGTCGCACCATCTTCCCTTCGTGTCGCACAGACCATGGCACAAGCGTTCCTGCGCGATGCCAACTTCTATATATTCGATCTTTCAACCCCATTTTGCCATTCTTGCACTTTCAAGCCACATTTAAGCCCAAATTCATCACTTTTATACCTAAAAGAATCTAATCACGTGTGTTAGATATTTTTCATAAATATATCATAAAATACATTCAAATGCACAAAACCTTTTCTCAAAACGTAGTAAAGTATGGGCAAAATATGACTAAGAAACACATAAATTCACTGTTCATCATCACCCCACACTTAAACTATTGTTCTTCCTCGAACAATCTACTACTTCTCTTCTCAAATTTAACTACAAAATTCACCCTACGAATAGGTCTACTTACACTTAGGATCATTAGACAAATCAATAAAGTTCCAAAAATTCACTCACATGCATATAGGATCAACATTAAAATGCCAATATTCGAAATCACTTAGCTTTTAAAACTAACTCAACAAGATGTATTTGGGTCAACATGAGTCATATGCAATTTAGCAATCAAGATATACCAAAGTCTTACCATTGTGCCCTTCACTATTTGGAGAGATGCCCTTATAAACTCAAGATACATACATCAATATAAACATGGGAATACATAAACAATTTTCTCTCACTCTCCTAAAGAACTCAACATGCATGTAAAAGATGACCCATAGGCTTGTCCTTGGTGTAATACTCCACTAATATAAAACACCGAATCAAGGATCAATTTGGACTTACAATGGTTGTAATGTAGGATAAGGGATGGGGAGGAACTATTTGATCAAGAGAGTGACTAAGCTCCCTAAGCACTTTAATACTTCACAACTCTTTGATTTTTCAGCACCTTCTTCAATTTTCCATTTTTATCCTTATACCTCCTTTTCATTTTTCAATTTACACTTAGGTGACTTGTGGGGATCTTTTTCACATTAAGCTCATTTAGAATTTTTCATCATTTATTTTCAATGCTCTTTCTTCTTTTTATTTTCCCACTAATATCACCTCTCTTGATTAGCAAACTTTTCATCCTTTTCTTTTTCTTTTAATTCACCACACTTTGGCTTTTCCCTTCACTTTTCTCCACTTATGCTCCTTTAATGCAAAATTTTCATTTAAAGTGTTCTAGGATTCTTTGAATCAAATAAAAGTCAATATAACAAAAGAAATTTAAAATTATAATATGGGTATCAAAAGAATAGGTTAAGGCTCAAAATGGCTATCTAGGACAATAACATAAAGGTAGGTAAAAAATAGGATACAAATAGGCTATCAACGAAACGCCTATATCACTTCCTAGATTCATCATTCTCATATCGTTTTGCACATACACCGAGCAAGTTCTAGACATCAATTTGCAAACATGGAGTATACTAAAATTCCTTACTCACACAATGGCACAAATAGTTTAATAATGGCAATCAAGAGTACATAAACACATATATCCATATTGCATGCATAACATAATTAATCCCACTTTTTCAAGTACAAAAGTCAAGTTCCAAAAGTCTAAGTGTTTCTACCTTTTTCATGAATTTTTGAGTGAAGCATGCGAAGTCTCAATCATAACTAAGTGAAGAACCTAGAATTCATAAGGTCTCAAGTTATTATTTTTTCTAGTGACTATTTTTTCCTTAAGACGGTCATCATTCATCCATCATCGGATAAAGTCATGACTCTATGACTAACTAAAAAATCTAGGCCCACTAATGGGTTCTATGGGACTATCCGTCGTAAAAGTACCGAAAACAAAAACCGACGAAACCCAAACAAAATAAAACTAAAAAAAACTACTACAAACAAATCAAGTATACAAGATAAGTCATCAACCCAAAAAAACTAGGCCCATCATGTACAAATTTAACAATTAAAGCATGCATGGTAATGAAGTTTACTTCTCCCACCCCAAACTTAATTGGTAGCACTGTCCCTAGTGATAAAACAATAAAGCATAAAGTGAAAGAGTGAAAGAAGAACTCCCTGGGCCTCTAGTCCTCATCTTCAGTGGGAGCAAATGCAACTTTCTCCATCTATGAATCATTTCCGTCATTAAAAGTTGTGTTCTAAAATATTTTTAAGGATTATTTATAACTATAGAAAAATACCACACAAAATAAATTGAGTCCAAAAAAATTAGGAAATAATTACAGATTTGAAACTGACACTCCGCACCGCGAGGACCAAAGAACCGAAATCCATGCACGATGCGGACACAATTGCGGCTTTGCTGCTCCGCATTATTGTTGTCGGTTACTTTCTAAGAATTTCCTTTCTTAATTTGCAAATTTGCTTTGCGTGTAATGATTGCTTCTTCATGAGGCAATAATTACATGTAATCAATTTTTTTTCTTTTTCTCTTATAATTTTTGTCCCACTTTTTATCCGTTTTTGCTCCAGATTTCTTTAGTATTTTATGACTTAATTTCTACACATTTGAACAAACATTTCAACTCTAAAGAAAATCAAAAAATTATCTTGGGTTGCCTCTCAAGAAGTGCTTGATTTAACATCGCGGCACGATATGGGTATCTTGATTACACAGACTTCATCAAGATACCCCTTGGGTTGCCTCCCAAGAAGCGCCTGATTTAACATTGCGGCACGACGCATCTCTCAGCTCAAGGTCCTTTCAACGTTTTCTCCTCCTTTTTGGAGTTAAACGAATTTGTTAACACCTGAAAGAACAAAAAACCACTACAAAAAAACGTAAATCACGAAATAAAGATTACAAGTCAAGCTTAGACACCAATTAGCTATTTCTTTACCATTTTCCCCGATGACGGCGCTAAAATTTGATCACGCCAAATTACACATCGCAATTGAAGTATAAAGCGGTCGCTGTCAAATATAGTAACCCAATAAAAGTCGGGGTCGATCCCACAGGAAATAGGCAAAAATAATATGTTAACAATAAATAAACTAACTTGTAATCAATATTTCGGAAGGGGGTTTTGCAAAATAAAAATAAAAGCAAAATAATACAAACAATTGTTGGATTGTTTATCAAATTACTAAGACTATACTAGGATTGTGTTCCCCAGTGACTTCATAACTTAGTAAGTTTTTACTAGTGATCTATCTTGGTGAATTTTATGTAAGACTTATGTTTAGTACATCTAATCATTTCTTGACTTAAGAATTACACTTATCTCCTTTCAATCTCAAAGTGCATGTGTTACGTGCGCCAATAGACAATAGGTGCTTTCCACCCATCTCCTCTCGGTCTCAAAAGTGTGTATATTCTAGCCTTGCAATAAGTCTTGACTTTAACTATCCTCGGTTAGAGCTCAAGTTAATTAGATGAGAATTATTAATCTCAAATTGTCATTGTTACTCTCTTTTCCTAACTTCAACCTCCTTGGTCGGGCAAGTTGAAGATACAGGCGTGTTTCATTATTTGCAACTTGTAAAACTTAATTAAAATGAAGAGAACAATAATCTACTTACTTCACAATTCAAGAATCACTTATTATGCCTACATTTGTTAATTCATCATGGTTCCCACAATCCTAGCCTAAGAGATTTAGCCTCTCATGTTTATGAGAAAACAAATAAAAGATGTAAAGGAAATAATAATAAAATACTTACTACAATAAATACTTGTTCAACAAAATCTTCAATCTAAAAGGTTCCACAAGAACTTGATAAATTTTCAACAATTGTCAACTAAACTATTGCACAAATTTTTAAAGTATGAACTGTGCAACAATTGAATTGTAAACTCTATATGATATATTTTATAACACTATATGCCACACCTTAGACATAGAAATAAAGAGTATTTATAATGGTAGATGAATCCTTCATTGTTCCTTCTTGGATTTGAATTGGATTTTGTAGCTTTAGTTCCTAGTAGAACTGGGATTACAATGTTTGGATGGATGGAACACTATTGTGTGTCGCGCCCCTCATAGAACCAGAAGCCTGGCGCGTTGCGCCTCTGGTCACACCATCTTTCCTGCGCGACACAGGCGTGCCTACATGATGTTATTTTCTATATATTTGATCCTCATTTTTCCATTCTTGGACTTTTAAGCCACATTTAAGCCCAAATTCATCACTTTTATACTTGAAAGCATCTAATCATGTGCATTAGCTCTTTTTCACAAATATATCATAAAACACATGCAAACATAAAAAATTTATTCTCAAAACATAGTAAAGTATGGGCATCATATGGCTAAGAAACACGTAAATTCACTGTTCATCAATCCTATCGAGATGGACCTTCGCCAAGCCATATGTTTGTTCCATGATTAAATCTCTTGCAAGATTGTGGCCACAGATTTATTGATAGAATCAAGAGACCTATAGAAACTTTGAAGAAACACCCCTTCGGGTAGACCATTGTTGGGGAAAATGGTTACCTTCTTTTTTAATCGAAGCCAAACTTCATAAATGGGCTCCCTCAGGAGTTGATGAAAATTTTGATTTCGTCTCTCAACTATAGCATCCGGGATGGAGGAAAAACCTATCCAAGAAGGCTTCGGTTAGCATCCCCGTAAACGAGCAATACTTTGTTGCAATAGATGAGAATGAACTAGGGATGTGCTATTGACGACGTGTCAATTGGATTGGGTTAATTCACAAGTCTCGGACATCAATTACAACATCAATAGTAATGTCTAAGGCTACATCTGATGTTTCTCAACCACTTGAGTGAATTTTCCTTGGGTTTTCTCAAATCTCAAGGTCACAACACAAATCAGCCACCAAAAACTTGAGGAAGACCTGAGCTATCTCTAGCCTCAGCCATCTCTAGTCTTAGCCCTTTAATGGATTGTGCAAATAGACTTTGACTATCTCTAGCTCAACCCCATATATACATAATCCAAATCCTCACCGGTGCTTCCTCACCCAGATCTTACTTCTCTCTTTCAAGCAAAGGTAAGATAAGAAAAGTACATCAATGTTTACAACCATTAATTTTAGCATTCAAACTTGGAGGAAACACTAGATTCATGAAAGATAATTGAATTTAAGACTAAATCAACAACACTCAATCCATTCTAAACCCCAATCATGCATACATCCCTAACAACTAAATTAGTTATTCATGGATGAAGTTAAAGAGAAGATATCCATGGGTAATTAATTAACATTCATTATATTGAATAGAAATTCAAGATTTTAACAATCTCCTACAATGGTGTACTTAGCTCAAAATATCAAAGAAGAAGAAGAAGAAGAACAATGTACTCTCCTCTTTCTCTCTCTACTTCTCTCTACAAATTACTAGCTTAGATGTAAAAGTTGTCACATTTATGAGTGAAATTAGGGTAATTATGTATATTCCCTTTTTACACAACTTTCCTCAAATGTCCTTCGAAGCTTCCATATTGAATTTGTTCCAAAGTTGGATAATTTTTGCCTTGTCATCTATTTGGTCACTTGTGCAGCACCTGTGTTTCGCAGGCGTCCATCCCTGGATGCAAGTCTCTCGATGGTTTTAGTAGTGAGTCCTAGCATCCTTCTGCGTTTTATAGGTGACAACCTGCACTTCATATGTTCCTTTTTGCTCAACATCAGTGTTGACCGCATTTGCACCTGCGTTTCACAGGTGCCCTTCTGCTGAATGCATGTCCCGTGAATCCAGCACATTGCTTTTGTTTCAATTTGTCTATTTACCTTGTATAAGTTCAATACCTGGAAAATCAAAGAAAAAAGGCATAAAACCTTCCTAATTGATTTGAAAAAATGCAAAAGTTCATACTTAAAATCCTAATGAGTTGGTAAATTACCAACTCATCAATGTTCATGGACTAATTTTGTTTTGGTGTTGATTTTGGTTGGAAAGTGTTGTGGCTTCATATGCAAACAAAGGAAAGGAGGTAGCAACCTTGAGCAAGGGGTTCAAAAGGCTCAGGAAAGGAGTTGCACTGAGTTCCTCGCTCCAAAGGGCACCCTCTGCTAGGAGGTTTGAAGATAAAGTTGTGGAGGAGCATGGACTCAAATGGTTCAATGCTCAAAAAGAAGCTAAATATGCCCCGATGAATTGGATTGATGAAGGTCGTCTAGCACTTGAGTTTTCGCCATTCGTGATACTGTCAGTGAGTTGGGGCTGGGTTATGTATTTGCTGAGCCAGAGGAGTGCACCTCACCTTAATGAGGGAGTTTTATGCCAATCGGAACACTTCTTATAGAGAGAGCACAAAGGTTAGAGTGCGGGGTCAAGTGGTCCGTTTCATTGCCATGTCCTTCAATGCCTTTCTTGGCACGCCAGTGGTGGACCCAAAGATATATTTCTTATTTCTTGCGAATCCCCCATATCATGAAATCCTCCCACATTATGCAGAGAGCATTCAGCTACCGGTGGGCACAAAGTGAGACTGGTGTTCATTCGACACTCTCATTCCCCAACTTAACTAAGGAGTCTAGAGTTTGAGTTAAGTTGGTATGTGTTGTACTCCTCCAGGAAACATACCACTAAGATAACTAGAGATAGGGTAGTTTTGATGCACATATTGATAAAGGGGTTTCCAATAAATTTTGGAGCAGTGATTAGGGACAACATGCGCTGATCCAGGGACAATTGCCGTTGAAAATATTGTTATGGAAACTTGTTGACTTAGTTCTTGAGGGAGCTCGGTATTAAGGAAGATGAGGCTGACCTCCACCTACCCCTAGCAAGGCACTTGGAAAGGAAGATGATAGAAGTTAAAAAGGTCGAGGAGCTAAGAACAATATCTGGCCCGGCTCTCACTCTAGCTGAGCGCCACGCTGGAGATGACAGTTGGAGAGGTCGCATGTTAGGGATGACAGTTCAAGAGGTCACATGTTCGGGATGTTTGAACTGTAGCCGAGGATTGGGTGCAGATCCATGACTACTGAGGAGATGTCTGCATTAGAGGATCGATACCCACTTACAGACAGTGCCATGATGATATCCAAGGTGAGACCAGCATTTGAGGAGCCACTAGATGATGATGAGGCTACAGTGCTGATAGATGCAGTTGATGGCGATGATGATAAGGATGATGCCACCACTAGAGCAATGCAGGTTGATAATACAGAAGATGTTGATTATCGGGATTTCAATCCTGATGATGATGATTATTCTTAGAGGCCCAAGAAGTTCTTTTCTCTCCCTATTTGTTATGACATGTTTGTGCACTGGGGACAGTGAAATGTTTAATTGTGTGGTGGAGAAAACAGATTTTCTTATATTCTATCTTTGCTAGATTGTTGGATTTGGGATGTAGAATTTTTATCAAAACTTCTGTGTTAGTTCTATATCAGATAGCTTGGTTTGTAATAGCTAGTAAGTGGATGGTCGTGGAAACTGCAGTATTGCCATGCTATGTTCCTGTTCATCTTTTGTTGTTTATTTGGTTTAATTGAGAGTCTATTTTTTATGTAGTCTGTGATAGGTGTAGTGACTGGTCCCGATGATAGATGGATGATGATCGTCTTAAGAAAAAATTAGCCACATTTTTGACCACTTGTGTTCTCTTGACATTTCACTAGGAGATAAGCTAGAAGCATGGATTGCTCATCTTGAATGTCATGAGAAGTGAAATTTCCATGAGAAATATATAGGTTCTTTAACTTGAATCAAGATGAAAAGAAGGCTTAAAATGAAATTCATCCAATATGATTGTGTGGATATGTGGCCATAAGAAACCAATTCAGATCATGATGCCATAAGGGGTGAGCTTAAAATTGTTGTTCTTCATACATAGGTTAACATCTAGAACTTGCCTAACATGTGTGCGTGATAGCTAATTGTCAAAGAGGTAAGGTATGATTAAGGCAGTTCTTTGATATATCCATATTTGCTCATTGCTTTTGTACCACCTTTAATATTATCCCTAGTCAACTTCATTAAGCTATAAGCCTTTATTCTTTTTAGAGACAAAATAAGCCTATCCCCTTTGTTGTGTAACCTCCATAAGTTTGATCTAAAGACATTCTAATGCACTTTGAAATTTAAGAATGAAGATTCCACCAGTGTAACAATGTTAATGGAAAGGAAAAAAATTGTGAATGGAAAGAAGAGAAAATGGGAAAGAGGGGTGCCTATGGAATAAAATGTTTATTAGCTACTAGAACATAAAAAAAGATTCTTAATAATTTATTGTTTCGATTGATCTTACGAGCAGAAACTAGTAGCCAAGTAGTGCAAAAAGGGGCATGTGAAAAGAAAAGAGGACCAGTGAAACAAAGGGTAAGTAGTAAGGACAAATGGTTAGAAAGAAGGATGAAGTTTGTCTTAAAGTTCTTAGGATTGGTAACCACCATTGACAAAATAACTCCTACCCATCCCTTAGCCTACATTACAACAAGAAAAAGTCCTTATGATCTTAGTCTTTTTGAATTGATTAACTGATCTAACTATACATAAGAGGCAACCCTATGGTATGTGTCATATGTATGAAACATCATTTGTGAGAGTGAGTGTGTCTTGTTGATTTATGTTCCAAATTTTTGCATCAATAATATTAGAGAAGGAACATAACTAAATAAGTGATGACACAAGATGGTCAGAGTCGGTGTACTATGTATCACATTTTTCATGCCTAATCATGTTGCACCCATTTTGAAAAACAAGAGTCAGTTATAAAAAGTATGTAGTTTCAAATGAGACGAACTTCCTTGTGTATGTGTTGTGGATTGTTTATAAATTGATGAACCACCTATTCATATGTTCTATTCTAGCTGCTTGAGTGAGAATTGATAGAGGTGATAAGTGGTGTGGAAGGAAGTTTTGTTAAATGAAAGTAGGGATTGTTCGAGGACGAACAATGGTCTAAGTGTGGGGTGGTGATCTTGGGTGTATTTTTATGCCCACTTGTCATAATTTACCCATCTTTGATCATGTTCTGAGCAGATTATCCTTATAAAATGCAAGGTTTCATGAAAGTGTTTGTGGAAAAATCTAATAGACGTGTTTAGATAATTTTTGTAGGTAACACATGGAAAAATACTCATAAAAGGTGCAAGGTATGAAGAAAGAAGAATTCGAAGAAAAATTAGCCTGGTGAACTGGGAGAAGTGGCGCGCCAACTACTAAAATCCAGAGAAATTGTGCTCAAGTTGGTGTTATAGCTGAAGTGGCATGCCAAGCACTAAACTTCAGAAGAATTATCATCTACTCTTTGGCGAATTGAGAGAAGTGGCATGCCAGAGAGGAATAAAACTCTGGAAAATTTTCAAACACTTCGATACATTAAGAGAAGTGGCGCACCAACACCAGAACTATAGAATTTTGATCAACACCTTAGTGAAATGTCTAAAGTGGTACGGTAGGAGCCAAACTTCAGAAGAAATTCAAGCCAAGTCTGGCATATTGGATAAAGTGGGCCGCCAGCCTCTATCTAGGAGATATTTTTCTAAGTCCAAAAGTTGAGTTACCTAATGAAAAAGGGGAATTTGTTACCAAGTTGATAAATACATCGCTAGGGCATTTATTAGNACAGGAGAGTCAGAAGTTTTGGCTGGTACATTTTTTGGGGGAAGAAAAAGAGATAAGAATTTCTATTTTTCTTAATTAGGTGTTTATTCATGACTCATTACTTTTTGTTTTTTCGAATGATGATTCTCATTGGTTTACTCTTGAACATGAGTGGCTAAATACCTTAATTCTAGAGTTTTGGCTACAAGCTTGATGGTTATAGTTTAAATGTTCATTTATGCTAGACATTTAAATCTTCTTCTTAAGAGTGTTTATATTTACTTGATTTAATGTTTGTCCATTATTCTAATTACCTTTTGAATATATTCTACTGGCTCATGGGTTGAACTCGGAAGAGGGAACGAATGAGGGTTAAAATAAGCATAGAGTAGGTTTTGATTCCTTGTCAAGATTTCGAGGAATTGATATCATTGTTGTGGATAGGGATATACCCTACCACCCTACTTAGTTTAATCAAGTATCTTCAACAGTCGTCTCACAGTTCTGCTGTAACCATAGGGATATAGGTTAGAGTTATTGAGATAGTTCTTAACTATTCAAGAGAATAAGTTGAGAAATGAGTTCATAACTTGAAACTAAAAGTCTTTGGAATATTTGGTTTAAGAATATTTGGACCTTAAAACTCAACCTAAAAGTGATAGTGCCAAGACCCTGGATATTAATCATTATTTGAATTACAACTCTCTTACAAACAAATTTCTTTTATTAGATTTGATTTAAATTTTAAGTTTTAGTAGAAAGTACACTCAAAACTCTTGCAAAACTATAATTATATTTTTCTTGAATATTGAAATAAGGATCCAAACTTAACAATTAATATGACCAGTCTTTGTGAGTGTGATATCTGAACTTCACTGTCCTATATGACTTGACGACCACATACACTTGCATTTGCGCTTGGCGACATCAGTGGCCATGCAGGAATACCTCAAGGGAAGATATCCACACTTTAAGTTCTATGAAATAGTAATTTTGGATGTGAACAACCGACCAAAGGGACTTATATAGTGCTCCATCGACTTGGCCCGTTTTGACGTGCCTGCTTGTGCAATCTCGCAAAAACATGAATATCTCTTTATTTCGAAGTCGTATTAATGAAAGGTTTGATGCATTGGAAACTACACTCATGGACCTTTAATTTTATAGGTTGTAGGAACATAATTCCTTATAGATTGGGAGAAAAGCTCCCAGACATCTAAACTAAATTTTAGAGAATTTAAGAATGAAATTTGCAATAACTTTTCCCGACTTTTGTTTTACAACTTAATTAACGTCAAATACTAACATACAACCATAGAGTGATTCAAATAACTCATAAAACTTTCTTATTATAATATTAAATACTGTAATTTCTACTTTGAAAGCACAGGTTTATTTTTTCAATTAAATGGAGTGTTACACAATCGACGTCTATGCTCAATGCGAGGAGTGCACTCCTCTTCAAGTTAGATATTGTGCGTGTATATACCTGGGGAAATCCCAATAATGTTCATAATGGACCAATCAATGGCTCTTTTGTAGCTTCTTAAGACCGACAGTAATGCTTCCACCTGCCCTTCAAGAAGACCCGCTGATATGATAACTAGTAGTGTATCATTTTGTCCCAAGATACTTGTACATTAGGTGAGTACAAAGAGGCTTAAGATCCAAGATGAGAGGCTCAATAATTGAAGGCTTTGTGAGACGAGTCTCTCTATTTATTATATCAAGATCATCCTTCTTTGTACAAAAAGAATAAGATCCCGTCCCCAAAAGTGCATTTACCACTTCTTCATAATCATTAATATCATCAACATTAAAATTCATCGAAATTGCCGCCAAAACCTCCCCTACAAGCTCACTTTCAGTGGTTGCTTTCACGACTTCATCAGTAGTTTCAAACACCAAGATCACACTCATATCCCTTGGTTGCATCACTAATTTACAAACATGGAAAATCACCTCATCATCATTCATATGAAACTTGAGTTCTCTACTTTCCACATCAACCATGCTCTTCTCGTGGCCCCAAATGGTCTTCCCAAAATAATTAGGACTTCAAACTCAACTTAGCAATCCAAGATCACAAAGTTGACGGGGAAAATAAATATATCCACCTTGAAAAGAACACTATGGAGAATACCAACTGGCCTTTTTATAGTTCTATCTGCCATACGCAACCTCATAGTGGTGAGCCTCAGCACACCGAGACCCAACTTCTGATAGATAGCAAGTGGCATAAGATTTATGCTTGCTCCAAGATCGCAAAGAGCCTTAGAAAATTGATAGACACCAATGGTGCATGGAATAGTAAAAGCTCCTGAATCTTCCTTTTTATTCACCAATGTGCTGATGACAATTACACTACAATGGTGTGTGGCCTCAATGGTGTCAAAACTCAAGCTTTTCTTTTTAGTAATAAGATCTTTCATGAACTTTGCATAATTGCATTTTCTCAAGAGCGTCGATCAAGGGAATGTTCATTAACAATTTCTTAAGTATAGACAAAACATTTCAAAACTTTCCCTTATCAAGTTTATTCTTCAATCTTTAGGGAAATGGAGGAGGAATTTTAAGAGCCGTAAAAATAACTTTAGGGACTTTATCATACTTTCTTTGATCTAATGCCACCGCCCCTTTTTGGATGGGAGGAATTTCACTTTCCTCAATAAGGATTGATTTTTCCTCACAAGTTTTCCCTCTCTGAATGGTGTATTATTCACAACCTCATCGGCTCTAGCATTCTCATCTGCTTCCACCTCATCTTTCCCCACTATTTTACCATTCCGAGTTGTAATGGCCATATAATGGGCATTTCCCCATTGTTATTTCTTGGATTTTCTATAGTGTCATTGAAAAGAGTGCTTTTTTGCCTTTAGTTTAGCGTAGCCGAGATTTGGCCTATTTGCGTCTCAAGTTGCTTAATAGACATTGAGTGAGAGTTGACCAATTGACTTATTCTATAAATCCCATTTTTAACTACTTTGACACCAGAGTCGGTCGAGTCAACTTTTTTGAACACTATTGAAAGCATTTCTTTTGCCTTTGATCTTGTGGATGGTTGGTTTAAGATTTGTTGGCTAATCCCTGGAGGAAGGTAAGCTTTAAAGCTTCTATTTTTATAACCTTGATTCCAACTGCTTTGATATCCATCCATCCGGGACCATCATGGTTGTTATCCCTTCAATTCGAGCTACCTTGATGATTATCTCTCCATTCGAAATCAATTTGGTTATTATCCCTTCAATTCACTACCACCTTGGTGCTTTTGCTCCTTGTCCAACGTTGATTCCCTTGACCTTTCATTCAAGGTCCTTAATTGGATCCTTGATAGTTTGTTCGAGAATTTCATGACCCGAGTCTACACCCTGGATGTGACACAGTACTTGGAGCCACAAGTGACCCTAAGCAAACCCATGGCTTAACATCACACTAGTATACTGAATTAATTAGAAGCGGAAGATGAGGAAACATCATAACTAAATAATACCTTATTTGATAAGATACTGAAATTTATGAGACAATTGCAAAACATACTGAAATAATACATTTTTTGAAATCCATCTAAGAACTGACGAGTTACTGGGCCAATTCCCCAGCTAACTCTAAAGTCTAACTCAAAAGAAAAACTGAACTGAAAATATACTCTCATCCTCAGAAGATGAAGACTCACCAACTGAATTGCTGTTGAAATCATCGGAAGGGAACTAATGTTGATGCTGATATTGAGAACCCTCGCCTGTATCATAATATGATACAGCATGGAAAATATGCATTAGTACTTTGAATGTACCGAGTATGTGAGATATAAGTAAAATAGTAGTAATACGCAACTAAACTGATAAACACTAAATATAACTATAATAGTGTAACACAGGTACTGACTGAGGATCATAGCTATATTCAGTAATCTGAATAAACTGAGCTGAACTTAAACTGAGACTATATTGAATTGAACTATACTGACAAGTGGGAGAGTCTATAACTAACATATAACTACCTAAGCTAGACGTGGAGTCCAATATATACACCCCATCGGTGAAAGCCCATTTTACCATGCCAGGGTATAGTGGATGAGCTAGGTGATCACTGTCTGAGGCTCGTTCTCCCTAATGACCTACGGTGGCAATGTAGTTCTAGGAACCTGGGTGTGTTGAACCCTCGCCTACTTGGTGCTAAGTCCTACTCCCACTAAAAATCCTAATTGTGACTGTTAGGCTGATAGCTCGAGCCTGATATCCTAAGACTTAAGTCGGGAATACTTATTTGGAAGTACCTTGAGAGTCTGAAGGTCCTGATAACTGAAAGCTAAGTGTTCTAAGACTGGCCAGAGCTGATTTATCTAAAAGTGTCGTAACCATCTAAAGAACAACCTGATGACTGATGATTGTGACTACAGGGTTCTAGTAAACTCCTCAAGAGACTAAATATAGTCAAACTGATCTGATGAAATTTCTGTAAGGCACTAAGAGAGCTAAGTACCAAATGAGACTGAACAAGAAATAAGCCAACTATTGTTCACATAATTATACTATCATGATGATTAAAAGAACTATCAAAATCAAGCAACATTCGTATCTAGAAAATTATGCAAGACTCTTTCCATTTCATTTCAAGATTAGGGCTAAAACACATATTACATGGAAAAGATATCAACATGAATCATAGCTAGTAATAAACTTCAAGAATCACAAGAGTTATAAAAAGAACGAAGTTCATAATCTAACCGAAGAACAACCTTAGCTTTGATCCTAAAAGGGCTAGAACTGATAAGGTTTCTATAAGGGTTTTGGGGCACAAGGGAAGAACAATTCCCTTGTTGAAATCCCATATACTTGGAGGAAAATTCCTTGGATGAATCTTGAGAATCTGAAAAGGAAATCTAAAAGCCCTAGCTTTCGCTCTGAGATGAACTATCTGAGTTCTTCGTAATTCTTCTAATTGCTTTGGAAGGAAATGAGGGAAAAAGGTCGACTATTCCGCTAAAATCCCTTCTAAATAATCTGAATATGATGCAGTTAAGGAGTTAAGATGATAGGGTTTTACAAAATTGCCTCAGAAATATTTAATAGAAATTCTGCCCATCAGATGGTACGACCAAATCTATGAGTCGTACCATTATACTAAGATCCCTACCAGCACTCGTGATTAGGGACTCTTCTCCAAACCATTTCTCTGAAGTTTTTCACGAACGTGTACTACAACTCGTACCTGCATTCTATGACTCGTGTTATGATCCCTAGTTAAATCCTAACTCTTCCTTTGAGCTCTCTCATTATTCATCCTACGAATCATACCACTAGTCGTACCATGACTCCTGGTTAGCTTGAATTTTCTTGGCCATATTTCTGAATTATTCCACGACTGGTTTGTACGATCCGTACTATGATAATACGAGTCTTACCCTGGAGTCATGCTTTCTCAAGTCACCTTAACTGATCTCCTCCACCCTCTTACTACGTGTCTGGGTACGGCTTGTACCTTCATTGTACGAGTCATATTGTGGCTCGTACTGGGATCATTTTCCCAGTTTTCTGCATGATTAAGTTTTAAATCTAAATTCTAGTCCTAGGGAGTTCTGGGTGTTACAATATTTCCTCCTTGGGAACATTCGTCCTCGAATGGAGACTAACTAAGCTGAAAGGATGGGGAAAGAGCTGCAATCCCAAGACTGTAAACCATAAACTAATTACTGGAGGAGTGATTGACTCCGGACGGAGGTAACCACACTAACTGAACCTGTGTAACTAGGATGCACATTTAAACATGGAAAGAACTGAAGGGTACTAAACTGAATGGAATACTGAAGAGAATTTAATACCTGATACTGAAGCTGAGTTGGAAGAAAATAAATGAGGGTACTTATCCATCATGTCTTCTTCTGCTTCCCATATAGCTCCTTCAACTAGCTAGTTCCTCTACAAAACCCTTACTGAAGTGATCTCCTTGTTCCTCATCTACGAACCTGACGGTCTAGGATCTGAACTACAACTTCTTCGTAAGAGAGATTGTCCTTTACACAGACACACTCTAGAGGCACTACTGAGGCTAGGTCATTGATGCATTTCTTTAATAAGGACACATGGAAGACTGGATGCACCAATGCTAACTCTGCGGGTAACTCTAACTCATAGGCCACATTGACAATGCGTCTCAAGATTCTGTAAGGGTCGATATATCTAAGACTGGGTTTTCCTTTCTTACCAAACATCTCCCTTTTCATAGGTGAAATTCATAGATAAACCAATCATCTACTGCAAACTATAGCTCTTTTCTCCTCACATCTGCATACGATTTCTGTCAGCTCTGTGTTGTTTTCAACCTTTCTCTGATAAGCTAAACTTTTTGCATATCCTCATGAACTGAGTCTATTCCTATCATGGTTGCTTCACCAACTTTGAACCATCCTATAGGAGATCTACACCTCCTACCATACAATGCCTCAAACGGGGCCATCAGGATCTTGGAGTGGTAGTTATTGTTATATGCAAACTCAATGAGAAGAGTAGTGATCATGCTTGCCCTTGAAATCAATCACACAAGCCCTCAACATGTCTTCCAAAGTCTTTATAGTACGCTCGGCTTGTCCATCCATCGTGGATGAAAAGATGTGTTGATCTTGACACGAGTGCCAAATCCCTTAAATGACTTCCCGGAAATGCAAGGTGAGCGAGTACCTCTATACGAAATGATGGAAAGGGGATAAAATTAGTTTGACTAGCTATAGGATGTAAAGTGTAGCATAATCCTACGCTGGTTGTGGTCTTAGCATGGTAGAAAATTTGTTGACTTAGTCATCCGAGTCTACCACTACCCAAATGAAGTCATCTTTGCTTAGAAAGAATACGGTAGACCCTAATGAAATCCATGTTCACTTCTTCCCACTTCCACATAGGTATGCTAATATCCTAAGTCATACCCAGTCTTTGATGTTCAGCTTTGACCTGTTGGCAATTTTAACACTTAGCTACAAATTACGTAATGTCCTTCTTTATGTCATTTACAATAGATTTCCCGCAAGTCACGGTACATACCCAGAACTTTGGATAATAGAATACACGGAGTTGTGTGCTTATGCCGGTATTCGTTATCTCAAGTAATCTACATCTGGAATTACACAATCTGCCTTGGTAGCTTGAGTACACCATCTCCCCTTTTGGAGAAGGCCTCAACCTTTTTCTTAGAAGCTTTGCTTTTGTCAGTTTGAGTAGTATGATGTCTTTATCTTCCCCAGGCTAAACCTCTACCACGGTGAGGATTTTGACCCACTCTAAATTACAACTCCGCCTTAGCTAAATCAACTAACTGCACTCCCAATCGAGCTATGCAATGGATATCCTTTGCCGGCTCCTTTTTTTCCCCTCTTCAATATGAGCAACGCTTCCATGTTATCCTTCTTAGGGGCATCGGCCACCACATTGGCCCCTTTACTGGAGTGGTATAACACACTCATGTCATAGTCCTTCAATAATTACAGCCATCTTCTCTGACAGAGATTCAAATCCTTTTGACTAAATACATGTGCAGACTCTTGTGATCGGTGGAATACATCAACATAGACTCCGTAGAGATAGTGTCTCCAAATCTTTAAAGCAAACACTACCGCTACCAACTCATACTTCTCATGAAACATAAGGTTGTCTGAAGGCAAAAGTTATTACCCTTGCCATGCTGCATCGAGAACACACCAAGACTAATTACGGAGGCATCACGATAGATCATGAACCCATCGACGTAAAGTCGGGCGTAGTTGTAGTGGGTGGTCTTCAACTCCTGGAAACTCTTTTATCATTCGCAAACAAAACTTCACCTTATTAAGTCAATTTGGTCAAAGGGAAGGCTATGGAGGAGAACCCTTCCACAAACCGTACGTAATAGCCAAGTAGACCCAGAAAACTCATGATGTACGTAGGAGAGGTGGATCTTGGCTAGTCCTTGATTGCTTTGCTATCTTGAGGATCCACACGAATACCTCTCTAGAGACCACGTGACGAGAGGAAAAGAAAGCGATTTTAACCGGGATTCACACTTGTTGAATTTGGCGAATAACTAACAGTCCCTGAGAATATGTAAAACTATTCTTAGATTGTCTACATGTTCTTCCTCACCTGCAGAATAAACAAGGTCCCCCGTCTATAAGGAACAATGCGAACATGTCGGTATGGCTTGGAATTCACACTTGTTGAATTTGGCGAATAACTGATGGTCCAGCAGAGTCTGTAAAACTATTCTTCGATGGTCTACATGTTAACTGCCCTCTGTTCTGGAATAAGCCAAGATATCATCTATAAAGACAATGATGAGCGTGTCTAGGTATGGCTTGAATACCTGTTCATCATGTCCATAAAGGTTGTAGGAGATTGGTTAGTCAAACGATATAACTACAAATTCATAGTGACCATATCGACTTCTGAAGGTTGTTTTGGAATATTATATTCTCTTATCCTGAGTTGGTGGTATCCTAATCGAGATCTATTTCGGGAAACCACTAGCCCCACTGATTGATCAAACAAGTCGTCAATCTGGGTAAGGATGCTTGTTCTTTACTATAACTTGTTCAGCTGACGGTAGTCGATGCACCCTGAGTGTTTGTCTTTCTTTTGCACGAACAACCTTTGGAGCGCCGCGGAGAGATAAAGCCGTTATCTAAAAAATCTTTCAGTTGTTCCTTCAACTCCTTAAGCTCAATTGGAGCCATCCTATAAGGAGGAATAGAAATGGGGCACAGGTGTTTTGAAGAAGAAGGTTTATGCCGAAGTCTAGCCAATGTCTTTGCTCGGGAGGGACTCGGGGAACATCTTCGGGAAAGAAGACAATAGGAAGTCGCTAACAATTGGAACTAGCTGAATAGTTGGGGTCACGGAGACTTGAATCTACGACCCTAACTATGTGATAGATATATGATGTGCTATGAGTTTACAGCACTTTCGACGCTTAAAATTGAGAAAATAGCATGGACTTAGGTATGTTTATATAGATATGAGGCACTTTTACTTTGATTTCGGGAAAATAAGTATTTAGACAAATATGTGCAAAAAGCCTTAAAGTGCATAAAATCGACCAAAGTACCTATCTCGGTACGAGTCGTACCTTGATTGTACAACCGTACTGAGAACCATGATGAAATGCAGAAGGCTGAAGTGGGAAGTGGGAAGAAGGAAACATATGACTCTAAGTACGAGGCAGTAAAAGATGATACAAGCGCGTAGCTGAGTCGTGGAAATGATTCGAGAGGAAATTGCACAAGCGAGACTCCTGGTATGGATGGACTCACAAATCATTAGCATCAATGTACGAATCATACCAAGAGCCATGGTGAACTTCGAAGATTCTGCGGTATGACCAGACAATTAAGTACAAGTGTGAAGAAGGTATGAGTCGTACCACAACACTACGTGAAGAATTTTTAGAAGATGTCCCGAGTTCTCGGGGCCAAACCACGGAAGCATTGTACATCTCGTAGGATGAAGGTACGAGTCATATCATCTTGCAAACACTTAGCCAATTCTACAGCGACCAAGGACTTACGAAAGAAGGTAC
The DNA here is from genome assembly GCA_018107945.1 of Datura stramonium. NCBI lineage: Eukaryota > Viridiplantae > Streptophyta > Magnoliopsida > Solanales > Solanaceae > Datura > Datura stramonium. The sequence continues at coordinate 94,860 of JACEIK010004007.1, forward strand.
GACCGTATAATCCTTCTACGGGTCGTAGGTCGGTCATGTTCTGATGGCACCCAGATATGAAAAACTCCATGTTAGCTTAGGAAAAGGTTTCTAATGTATGTATAGAATTACCTTTATGTTTTATTATAGCAAGAGAAGGACAAAATTAAGTTAGTAGACGTGTGAAGAACTATCTTTGTGAATTTTTATCAAGTTTTGAGGAGTAATTCTTGGGATCAAATTCTTGATTTCCTACATTATTCTTGATATTATTCTTTGATATTCCAATTGTTGTGGTAAGTCTTTAATTATGTGTTTGTCTATGGATACAAATTATAATCTTACAACCATGAGAGGCTAAAACCTCCACAACTATGGGTTGTGGGAATCATGGTGGATTAACAAACTAGGGTTGCACAAAGTGATTCAAAACCAATGAAAAAGGCTTGTATTGTACTCTCTTTATATTTAAATGTTTCTTAACGGTGTACAACATTATGACTTGTCAGGATTCTTTACTTGCTTGAACCTAGAGAAATAGAGATTAGGAAAAGAGAATTACAACAAAACCTTGATCTTTATGATCATTGTATTAACTTGAGAGAGGCGTAATTCGCGGGATAGTTGAATTTGAAATGAATTGATAATGGTTAGTTTGAAATCGCTCATGAGACCTGACTTTGGTAATTAGTATAGTCATCCAATAGGGACGAACCAATCATTTGGATGAACCCTAGTTATCAATTCTACAAGTAAGCATTGGGATTGATCATGTGTGTATGCGAAGTAGTTATGAAACCATGGGGAACACTTACCCCTAGTTGTTTCAAATCTTGATTTAAATCCCAATTATAATCTTTGCTTTGATATTGTTTTCTTTAAATCCCTCCAATTTGGAGATAACTCACCAACAAGTTCAATTACCGACCTTAGTCTAGATCTTACTCTATTTCTGTAAGGTTGACCCCAACCTCTTAGTGGGTTCTTTATTAACAATGACACCGCTTCATACTTTGTCAGGAAGTGAGAGTTTGAGCCTTATCAAAAAGTTTCTGATTCTTGGGAATAATTTAAGATTAGATTAATTGGTTGTATTTGACTTTTGGTGTTATTTCCTTAATTACATTTCTTTTGTTTTGGATATCCACGGGTTGTTTCTTGGTGAATTCCAAGTACTCATCAGTGAAACCCCATGATTTCATTTGATCTCAAATTTGAACGAATGCGTAGCAAGATGGAAAACCGGGACCAAGAGATGCCCGTATAGGTTGAAGAAGCTAGGCAAGCCCAGTAGCTCGGCAAGGGTTTGCATTTCGGAGATGTGGAGGATGCTCATGATGAGGTCTTCAATGTTGAGGTCGACATAGGAGAGCAATGAAGGCCAAAGATATGACCCTCGGTTCTTCGATGAAGATGACACGGACATTAATTAAGAAATCCGGGTCAATCGGAGCCATTGTACCACCACCAGCACTTTGTTAGGGAAAATTAGATATCACTAGCACCATGATTAAGTTGTTGAACATGAAAGAGGTGTTTAGTGGTCATGCGGTGACGATGCCAATCTACACCTGATGAACATCGTTGGAATATGCAAGGCGTACGGGTTGCTCGGGTCGGCCAAGATGCTATAAGAGCTAAGAATCTTCCCATTCTCTCTGTCCGGGGAGGCCACATTATGGTTATCGAGTTGCCGCGACTCCATTACCAAGCGGGAGGAGCTCAAGCAAGACTTATTAGAGATTCTTTCCACCCTCCAGAATCTTTGCAGCTTAAGGATAAGATCTACAATTTCCGAGGCGAGGCACTTTGTAAGACCTAGTTGAGGTCAAAAAAGAAGTTGACCAAGTGTCCAAACCACAAAATCACGATGATAGTCTGTTGGATATTTTCTATAGATTGTTGAGCAATAGTACAAAAGCAGTAGCAGAGATAGTGGTTGGAGGAGCACTTATGAGTCACACATGGGGAGCAAGCCCTTTACTATTCTTGATAGGAGTGACAAAAACAAGCAGTATAGCACACCGGCCGAGATCGGTGGCGATTACATATGTTGTTTGTTGTTGTAGACTAAGTAGGAAAGAAGAAGAGCGTGACCAGGAATTGGCCTATATGCGCACATCATTGGATTTTATTACTAAGCACATCATGGGAGCTGGAGCCATAAAGGTGAACACCGGTTGGGACTGAGACGAGGCAGAGCTAGACCACTGGAACCGAGGAAGGAAGCCAGCTTCTTGATTAACCAGTGTGGGTTTTCAGGCCAATGCCCAGGGTTTGGACAGGAGCATTTGGCATAAATTATAAACAAGGTCAGAACCAATATAAGACAACTATTGTTAGGAATGGTGCCAGAGATAGAAGTCGGAGTCATGGCGCAAGGGAGGTGGAGAAGAATGATGATTACCGCAACCACGGAGCTGGATTGTACATGCCTCCTAATGAACGTGAGGGTGAGTTGGACATTCGAAGTTAGAGAGCATGATGGAAAAAGGGTACACTACCTAGCAGCACTGTCCAAAATCCAAAAAATGATGGTGCTGCATATTTGTGATGACTAGGAGTGGAAACCACGGTTGACCCCTCGCTAACGATTATAGATGAAAGAAAGAAAGAAAGAAAGCGTGATCGAAGATGAAGAAGATATTGTTGAGAAGCAACATAATGAGGATAACAAAAGAAGCACGGGCTTCTTGCAGAAGAAATTTTTTGTCTTGGGTTCCAATTCAATACTAAACAAGTACGAACTAATTGAATACTTGTGTCAGAAATTCCTCGAATCGGTTTTCCATTTCCATAAAGGATACAATTGAAAATTCGAGTTGCACATTATCCCTTTCCTGCAATGGATCCAGGTGGAAAAAGGGTTGCTAAATTTATACGTCAGATTGGCACATATGTGGCAACCAGTCTATTCACTCTATCAATAACCGAGCCGGATCTGGTGTATCATAAGGATTTGCCTTTTCTATTGATTCCTGTGGATTGGATCAAAAGCAATTCTTGAATGAGGCCAGGGATGAATCGAAAAAGAAATCTTTATTGATTCTACCTCCTATTTTTTATGAAGAGAATGAATCTTTTTCTCGAAGGATCAGAAAAAATGTGTCAGGATCTCCTACGGGAATGATTTGGAAGACCAAAACAAAAAATAGTGGTATTTGCTAGAAACAACATAATGGAGGCAGTCACTCAATATAGATTGATCTTTGAGTTTACTAAGGCCCCAAATGGTGAAACGAGCTGGCGAGCGAGGCACGCAAATCTACAAGGTTATTCCATGACCATCGCCACCGTTCCCCCAAAGAATGAAGAAGAAGGCGGAGAATGGTAGGAGTCTTAAGAAGTTCTTGTCAATGCTCAAACAATTATATATGAACATACAATTGGTCAAGGCGTTGGAGCAAATGTCGGGATATGCGAGTTATGAAGGACCTTTTAACAAGGAGTCTATGAGCTATGAGCCTGTTAATAATGTACACCATTGTAGTCATATAGTTTCACGGGTCCTAGCCCAGAAGAAGGAAGATCTAGGTGCCTTTACTATTCCATGCACAATTGTGATGTTGAGTTTGCGAGGGCACTGCGCGATTTGGGAGCAAGCATCAATGTCACGATGCCATAGGTTATGTTTAGCGAGTTGGGCTTGGGATTGCCCCACACCAAAACTACTATGCGGCTTTGCGTGGGCGGCAAGCATGGCTTTGTGGGTATTCTGTTCGATGTGCTTGTCAAAGTTGATAGATTTATCACGTTGACTTCGTGATCCTTGATTTACAAGGTTGATTTTGAGTCCCATCATTCTAGGGCGACCATTCCTTGCCACTGGGAGGCCTTAGTAGATGTGGAGGCTGGCCAGTTGAAGTTCAGACTCAATAAAGAAGAGGTCACCTTCAACCTGCGTCGGTGGTAGAAGCAACTAAAGAATATAGAGTTGTCTCAGCAATAGAAGATGAATCCAGAGTTCATGATGAAGTCTAAGAAGTCAAGAGACTTGTGTAGTGCTGCGGCGATAAATCAAGCACTTCTTGGGAGGCAATCCAAGTGGTGGTTTGGTGAAATCTGATAACCGAGCCACTGCGTCGTGCCGCGATATTAAATCAGCACGACTTGTTGGAGAGCAGCCCAAGTTGAGTAATTAATGTGTGTTTAGTATGCGGTGGAGACAAAAATAGGTGGCGAGAAAAATTGTTGAACGGGCGGGTGCCATGGTTCTCAATACGACTTGTGAGAGGGTTGTACAGTCATAGCGCGAGTCGTGGTGAGAATCGAGATGTTACTTCAAGTGCATGAATTCGGAGAATGCAGTTGGTCCTATGACTCGTAACTTCATTGTATGGATCGTAGTGGTCACTATGGCTATGAACTATGCAAGACATGGACCATAATGAAAAGCAAAGACCTACGAGTCATAGTATGAATCGTACCCCTATTGTACTAAGGTAAGATGTGCTCATAGGTCCACAGGTAAGTCTCTCAATCTCTCACAAATGCGGAGTCCCGAGGAAGAGTTGTAGGATCTTCCTATGACTCGTGGTATGAGTGTGATGAGTCAAAAACTTTAAATTTACCCGACTCGGCCCCGAATTTTTTAAAAAATGCCCTAGGACCTATATAAGCCTAAAAGAATCGTACTACCTCCCATGCTCACTAAAACTAAACTCACAACTCATTCACACCGTAACTCATCACCAAGAATCGGTAGACAAGTTCTAGCTCGGAGATTACAAAAACCATAATTCAAACCCCCTAGTCTTGATTCACAGAGTAGTATCAACATTCAAATAAGTATATTCCTTCAAAAATTGATAGATATAACTTATGCTTGATGTAAATTTGCTAAACCCCACCTGAGAGTTCTCTCATTGCTTGAAAAATTATAAAAGGACAATGATTAGGGGCGTAAGCGTTTGTGTGTGATTGGGTAAGACTCAAATTTGATGCATTGTGCATTAAAGCTTTGTTAAGAAGAATTGAGTTACGGGTCGTGATTAAAAAGGGGAGGAATGAGTAGTGGTAAGCGGATTAAACGCATGTCCAGAGACATGAGAATTCCCGAGTAAAACTTAAAAATAAAACCTTGCAAACTAAACCAAAATAAAAAGCGGTAAAAGGTTCACAAGCCTTCTTACTATTTGTGGTTTCATACTAAGATTTGTAGGATGGCTCGTTGGGAATGTCCCAAGAAAAATCTGAAAAAGAACACAAGGTACGAATCCTAGTACGAAGCTCGTGGTTTGCTATGAGTCGTACCTAGCGATCGTACCAAGAATCTGAAAAGGTTCAAGTCCACAAATGACAGTATGATCCTTCACATAACTTCGTGGAATCGACTTATGGATCGACCATGAGTCGTGAAATACGGAAAAATTATTTTAAAGGGGAATCCTCATCGATTCGTAGTACGGATTGTACCTTCATGGTACAGCGTACCTGTTACACCCATAAGTTCTTGACACTTAGTTAGCTATTCGCATGTTTTTTAAGAGTTTTAGAATGTCATACGTGCGAAAAGAGGCCCGGGGAAACGGACGCAAATCGGAGCATCGCAAGAGCAAATGCGACTTATAAATCGCATTCGACAAATGCGACTTAAAGGCTCCAAGTATATAAGGCCTCCACCTTTTTTAAATCATTTTCCTTACATTTTAATTTCCAGTGAGCGACGGTATGGAGACGAAGGGTTTTTCATTAATTTCCGTCCGATTAAGCCGTCAAACACGGTCAAACTCGAATTAGCCGGGTAGCGAAAGTATAAGGCTGCGAGCATTCTTTGGAGTTAGTTTCGCGAAATTCGGCCGTCGAATCATCGTCACGCCGATCCAAGGTAAGTGGAATTTCTCCAAACTAGTGTTAATATACTCCCAGCATGGTATTTACGCCTTCTAGACCACAGAAATAGCGAGTTTCGTTCTTCGATAAGTCGAAGAATAGGCAATAGGTATAGCCATGATATGGTTTATTTCAAAATAATAGTAGAATTAATTCTATTTCGTGAATATGAATACAGTTAGGAGAAATAGCTGAATACTAGCGAGCTACGTAGTTAATAAGAAAGTCGGAGTTGAGGTATGTAAAGCCATTTCCTTCGGCAAGCTAGTAGTTCTAGTATAGAAAAATAGAGACGAATTTGATAGAGTGTTTCGAAATCGTAATGTTAAATTATGAAATTTAGTAAACATGTTAGAAATATAATATAGTGTTCAACATGAAATTCGGTAAAGCATTATAAGTCCCATTGAGAATATTCAAGAAATATTATTACAGTTTCAGTATAATTTATATCGGGTCGGTACATTTCAATATGAGGTCGGAACGCAGAATACGAGAACATAAATATTATCGAATCCAGTATATATATTACATGTGCCTATTGCTATACGGCCAGAACATGATTGTTACGTGTTGGGCACCCTTAGAGCTTCCTTGGCCGCGGGGTTAATAGGCTGTGTCGGCTCGCCCGCTAAAGGGTGAGGATACATCTCTAGTGGCATGTCGTCACTTGACGGGCGAAGATCGAATGCGAATTCCCCATAGCGAGGCTGATCAGCACTATACCATACCCCTTGTCGGCGCTTTAGCCCGAGGTACAGTTTTTAGATTTCAGATTTCAGGAGTCCTCGAGATTCGAATGCGGCTATAGTCGGGGGCCCCAGCGAGCCAAGTTGCATACCCGAGAGGGCGGCGGGATTATTATAGTTACTAGGTGGATGGTATGACCTGGGTAGGGGTATATAGATTGTGTGTTGGTTGGTACCTTACGGCTTGTGGGGGCTGGTAAGGTTCTGTATGCTATGTTGTGTTAGTTATTAATAAAATCGAATGTAGACCTCCATGTTATCGAGTATGACTCTTACTCTCTCTAGTAAAATTTACATTCTTTTTAATTGATCTGCTCATCTCCTATTACTTCGGTATCTATCGTATTATTGTTTGCTTTCGGTTATTTTCGGTTATTTCTTTGCATACTCGGTACCGGTAATGGCGCGCCCGTTTTGGGGCGCGCATTACTTGCCTACAGTACTCATAGACAGGAAGCCGAGATCCCTGGCGTATTCCGGCCAAATACGAGAGTCTTCGGCTCCTAACATCGAGGAGCTTGACATCTAAAGGTTTACTTCCCGCTTTTGTTTGAGCAGTGGATAGGCCGGGGCCACTGTCCCGGAGCCGTCTTATTATTCTTAGAGGCTTGCGGATTGTATATTCCACGTAATTAGGTTATGCCGTCGTGTGAGGTGTGTGTATGTTTTTAGCTTGCATGTGATGGCGCGTGTAGGGCCTTGTTCGGTGTCGATTGGTGACCTTGTCGGTCACAAATCAGTTTAGCACTTGATTCTACTTTTCATTGATAACTAGTCGTATGGTGTCCTTGTTGGCCCGCATAGGTTTCCCTTATGTTCGGTTGTTACGGTAGATGTTATATTCCCTGGTGGCTATAGGCCTTGTCGGCGGAGAAACTGTATTTACGAGCATTATATGGCGTTGTTTTCATAAATCCGGGGATTAGAGCGGGCGGCACTAGAAGTGCCAGGCTCAAATAGTCAGCGATCCCGAGTCCTAGTAGGGCACCGGAGTGCCGATCATGCCTCCCAAGGCGGGCGTGACAAACTTGGTATTAGTAGGTCGTATCCTAGGGAATGCACGAAATCCGTGCTAAGTAGAGTCTTGTCTATGGATGTGTTGTGCAGCACATACCATAGGCACCACGCTACCATAGGCAGTTTTGCAAGGCTTGATAGTATGGTTACTCTTTCTTCATATGCGGTCGTGCCATAGAAACGTACGAGTATAGGGTTGAGTCCCTAAAGCTTATTATACTCTTTATTTACGGATAAAATGTGGATCGGTGACATCCTATCCTGCAGACGAGAAGGTGGACATAAGCGGCAAGAGAGGGCACCCGGCGGGATGCCTCGGCCTCGTTTAGAATTAGCCAAATCTGAGGGCGATACGAGGCATCGTCCCAACCTTCTCGGCAATCTCCACCCCATCGAGGAGCCACTCCGGGATGACACCACCTCGGGCAGTTCCTATACCTACGCCATCGACCGAGGTCGGGAGTCGTGGTTATGTTAGCGCAAATGAAGGCTACTCAACGCCGAGTCAATGCCACTTAGCGGCAAAATCATTAGTTGGGCACAGTAGTTCGAGGGTTCGAGAATTCCATGGCACTAGGTCCCCATGGTTTACTAGGACGGATCGAACGAGAGGACCCCCAAGACTTCTGGATCAAATGCAGGAGGATTTTAGGGTAATGCATGTTACATCTACGGTCGGTCGGAGTGGCGGTATTCCGGCTTGCGGGATATTTATTTGTGTTGTGGTATGATAGTTGGGAAAGGTCTCGAGGAGAGATGTTGCCCTTGACACAGTCTGACTTTTCATAGGCCTTCTGGGCCGTTATCTACCACAAATGTCCAGATGGGGCCAGGATGGACCGGCTTTTACACCTGGGTAGGGGCCGATGAGTGTTCGGGAAATACGCCACCTGCCGATTTGATTCTTTGGCCCGCTATGCTCAAGCCTTTTTAGACACCATGCCATCTAGAGTCCACCGGTTTATTATGGGATTGAACCCAGTATATTGAGGCACAGTATGACAACTACTTTGTGGGAAGATATGGATATTTCTTGAGTGCGAGGCTTTTGCTTAGGTGTGAGGGCCTCGGACGGTGGGATAGCAGACGAACATGTCAAGAACAGCGTCACGGGGGCCGGAGTCGAGATGAGTGCAGGGGGGAGATTTGGAAGGGCCTAGGCACGGTTATCGAATGAGCCACCTAGATCCCCCTTATCCACCATAGCGGTAGAGGGTAGGTCGAGTCGTAGAGGATAGTCGAGTCGAACGGAAGTTCTCGAAACATTGGAATTCACCGGCGGAGGAGAGCGAGAGCGAAGCGGTATACACCACCACTTTGCTATTTGTGGCAGAGCTCCACTCTAGAGCTTGGAGATATGGCTCCACGGGTGTTACTATATTCCCAGCGGGAGGGTCATGTGATGAGAGATTATCTAGCCGGGGAGTCGAGTGACCGGGATGAACGGGACGGGAAATCGAGCGGGGGTCGCGAACTCCGGTAGCCGGTAGAGCGCAGGCCCCTAAGATTTAACGGGTAGAGGCCGAGGGGAGCAGATCGAGGGCCTCTAGTTTTAGGTACGGGACAGCGTACCTATGCTTTACCAGGGAGATAGGATTCATAGGCATCTCCAGATGTTGTGACTTGTATGATGACTATTTTCTCTCACCACATATGTATTAATCGTCAGGATCTACCTTGTGCTATGTTACCCCATTAGTGGCTCGAAAGTTGATATTGTACCGGGGTAGCCGGCAACCCTTTTGATATCTACACCCATCGGTGACTCTATCATAGCCAAAAGGGTTTATCGAGGATGTACGGTAGGCGCTAGCCGTCGAGCACAGCGAGATTTGGTAGAGTTAGAAATGGTTGATTTTGATGCCATTATGGGTATGGATTGGTTAGCTCCATGCTATGCCAATGTGAATCTTTGGACCAGATGAGTGGAATTCCACTTTCGGGGAGACGATGCGAGGTGGAAGGGCGATACGGCTACACCAAAGGTAGGTTTTATTTCTATCTTCGGGCGAGAAATTTGACCTTAAAGTTTGTTTACCATTTCAGTTTAGGATGTTCGGGTGACCTCAGACTCTCGATCTGTTCGATGGTTAATGAATTTCCCGATGTATTCCCCGAGATGAGCTACACAGTATTCCCCGAGAAAGGGAAATAGACTTTCTTAATTGATTTATTACCGGGCACTCGGCCACCATCAATTCCCCCCTTATCGCATGGCTCTTGAACTTAGAGAACTAAGGAAGCCGGTTGAAGGATTTATTGGAGCAAGGGCTTTTATCGGGCTGAGTACTTCACCGTGCGGTGCACCAGTTCTATTAGTTTGAAAAAAGGATGGTTCCCTCCGCATGTGTATAGACTATCGACAAGCTTGAATAAAGTCACAGTCAAGAATAAGTATCCTCTTTCCCGAATAGATGATTATTTGATCATTTACGGGGAGCCAAATATTTCTACAAAATTTACTTAAGGTCCGGATATCATCGGGTTCGGGTTCGTGAAAGGGACATTCCAAAGACTACCTTCGAGGACTAGATACGGCCATTTTGAATTCTTAGTCATGTCCTTTGGGAGTGAAGAATGCTCCGGCCGTGTTTATGGACTAATAGGCTTGATATTTCGAGACCATACACGGACTTGTTCGTGATAGTGAATATTGACTATAAATGGTGTATTCTCGCTCGAGAGGAAGACCACAGGGATCATTTTCGAAAAGTGCTCAGTTCTCAAGGATCATCATTTGTATGCCAAGTTCTCTAAATGTGAATTTTAGGTAGATTCGATAGCCTTTTGGGTCGTATCGTGTCGGATTCTTTGGTATACGAGTAGATACGAGAAGATAGAGAAACTGATAAAAGCATGGCCAGACCTACCACTCCGACCGAGGTACGTACTTTCTGAGGTTAGTAGGGTACTACGAAGGTTTGTTGAAGGATTTTCCACGTTAGCGGCACCTCGGCTAAGCCGGCGCGAAGCAGCCAAAAATTTGATGGACTGAATCATGTGAGCGAGCTTCAGTGAAAGACATGCTAACATCGCTCGATATTACCACTGCTAGAAGGTACGAGAAGGTTATGCGAGTTTATTGTGACGCTTGGGTGTTGGGTTAGGATGTGTGTTGATGCAACATGGTAAGTAATTTCTTATGCTTCCAGGAACGGGCGAGGAAACATGAAAAGAACTATCCTACCCATGACCTAGAATTAGCACTTGTGATTCACGCCTTGAAGATAGAGACATTACTTGTATGGCATCAGTGGATATTTTCAACGGTCATAGAGCCTACGGTATATCTTCTGAAGAAGCTGAACTTGCTTGGCTGGCGTCATTTAGTTAAAATATTTGAACTATGATGTGAATATTATGTATAACCCGGGGGAAGGGCCAATGTGGTGGCAGACGCCCTTAGGCGTAAGTCTATAGGGATTTTGGCATACTACGGCTTGTGCGGCAGGAATTAGCAGAAATTCACAACAATTCTTGATTGAGTGTTCATGCTTGGCCGGGACAACGGAGCGGTAATTCCGAACACCGCAGTGTCGTCTTTAGTCGTCGAGTAAAGGAACGGCGATTATGAGAGATTTGCTGGTTGGCAAAAACAGGGACCGGCAAGGAGAGGTGACCAGATTTTCGAGACAACCGAAGATGGGGTATTACGATATAAAGATCGCCTTTGTGTTCCGGACGTTGCGGGGCTTCGCCGGTAGATTATGGGCAGTACATTATTCCCGTTATTCTCTCCACCCCGGTGCGACAATGTACCATGATATTAAAGAAATCTCTTTGTTTGCTTAGAGATGAAAGAGGATAGTAGAATTCATAGCTTATTGTCCCAAGCGCGGCAGTGGGCGGGAACATTAGAAACCGGAACGGGTGACTCAGGATATAGCTGTGACTCTATGGAAATGGGAAGCGGTAAATATGGATTTTGTAGCGGGATTACCCACTGGCGTAGATATATGAGTTAGATCTGGTGATTGTTGGCGAGCCCGACAAAATCAGCTCATTTACGCTAGTAAGGGATACCTTTTCTGCCGAGGATTATGTTGAGCTGTAGCTATCAGAGAAATAGTCAGGTTGCATGGATGTTCCGGTGTCCATTATCTCCCGACGAGAGGGCGCAGTTCTGACTAAATTCTGACGATCATTTCGAAGGCACAGGGACGCGGGTTAACCTAACCACGACTTTTCATCCTCGAGCAGATGGGAAGGCAGAACACACCATTCAAACTCTCGAGGATATGTTGCAGCATGTGTGTTGAATTTTGGAGGTAGATAGGACGAACATTTACCACTCATTGAGTTCGCCTATAATAGTTACCATTCGGCTATTGATTGCGCCTTATAAGGCATTATATGGCGAAAGTGCAGATCTCCGATTGGTTGGTTTGAGGTAGCAGAATCAGCATTAATTGGGCCAGATATCATTCATCGATCATAGGAAAAGTAAAGCTTATCGGAGGAACGTTTGCCCGACTGCTCGAGCATGAGAAATATTATGCTCACGTACGGCACGAAACTTCAGGTATTTAATGTGGGTGATTGGGTGTTTCTAAAAGTTTCGCCGATAAGGGTGTAATGAATTTGGCAAGAAACGCAAGCTCGGCCGAGTTTGTTGGGCCCCTTACTCCCGGATTCGGCGAAGAATAGGCCAAGTGGCATATAAGTTAGACTTACCTCAAGAGTTAGAATACATCACCAGGTTTCCATGTATCAATCTTTGAGAAAGTACACATAGAATCCCTCTAGAATTGTCCCGATCCAAGATGTTCAGGTTACGGAGGTTGGCCTATCAAGAAGTTCAAGTAGCAATACTAGGCTGGAAGATCCACGAGATTAAGAACTAAAGATGTTGCCATTGTCAAAGTATTATGGCGTAACGAGGAATCGAAGGAAATGACTTGGGAAGCGAAGAATATGAAAGCTAGATACCCTCAGTTATTTCCAGACTTAGTTAGTCGAGGTATGTAGATATTGTTGTTTTATGAGTTGCTTTATATTCATGTGTGTGAGTGAGATATTGACTTAGTTTATTATATAATGGATGCTATAGTATTGCCAAATTTTTGTGTTGGACTTTTCTACGTTTCAGGTTACCGGATAGTCCATATTACGAAACTCTGTGAAATTTTTCGAGAAAGGTTGAGCAAGTTAAAATTTACGTAAACGGAAGTTAACATTCGAGGACGAATGTTCTTAAGTGGGGAAGGATGTTACACCCGTAAGTTCTTGAGCGTAGTTTTCCTATTCGCATGTTGGTTAAGGATTCTAGAATGCCATATGTGCGAGAAAGGGCCCAGGAGTACGGACAAGCGCCAATTCGGAGCGTCGCAATGCAAAATGCGACTTATAAATCGCATTCGACAAATGCGACTTATAAATCGCATTAGAGAAATACGACTTAAAGACTAAGTATATAAGGCCTTCCCTGACTTTAAAATCTTTCCTTACATTTAATTTCCAGTGAAAGACCAGTAAACGAAAGATGAAGGGTTTCATTAATTTCTGTCCAGGTCGCCCAGTCAGCAGTCCAAACTCAAATTAACCGGGTAGCGAAGTATAAGGCTGCACGAGGAGCATTCTGCCGGAGTTAGTTTCGCAAATTTGGCTGGAAAATCTTCGTCACGCCGAGCCAAGGTAACTGGAATTGCTCTAAACTAGTGTTAATATACTCCCGGCATTAAAGTTGAGTATTTCTCCCTTCTAGACCCCCTAGAAATAGCGGAGTTTGACCGTTCTTCGATAAGTCAAGGAATAGAATTTGCAGTATAGCCATGAAATATGGTTTCTTTCCAAAATAATAGTAGAATTAATTCTTTCTTTCGTGAATATGAATACAGGTTAGGAGAAATAGGCGAATATTAGCCGAGCTACGCGAGTTAATCAGAAAGTCGACGGTTGAGGTATGTAAAGGCAGTTTCTTTCGGCAAGCTAGTAGTTCTAGTATAGAAAAATAGTACGAATTTCATTAGAGTGTTTTAGAAGTCGTATATTATGTTCGGTATGAAATTTAGTAGGCATGTTAGAAATATAATACGGTGTTCGGCATGAAATTCGGTAAAATAGTATAAGTCAGCAAAATATTCAAGAAATATTATTACAAATTCAGTATATTTCGGTATAAGATTCAGTACATTTCAATATTGGGTCGAACGAGAATACTAGAACATAAATATTATTATCGGATCCGGTATATATTACATGTGCCTATTGCTATACGTGGAACATGATTTTTACGTATTTAGGCACCGCCCCGACTTCCTTGATAGCCCGGGAGTTATGGCGTGTTGGCTTCGCCGCTAGGCGAGATACGTCGCTCTCTGGTGGCATATCGTCCGCCAACGGACGAAGATAGGATGCGAATTCCCCATAGCGAGCTGATCGGCACTATACCCACGCCCATCGACGCTTGCACCAGTGCCGAGATTTTAGATTTCAGATTTCGGGAGTCCCTTCGGACTCAGATACAACTATAGTCGGGGGCCCGGTGAGCCCAAGTTGCATACCCGAGGGCCGTCGGGATGCTCATAGTTACTAGGTGGATGGTATGACACGGTAGGGGTATATAGATTGTGTGTTGGTTGGTATACGGTTTATGGGGGATGGTAAGGTTCTTGTATGCTATGTTGTTAGTTATTAATAGATCGAAAGTAGACCGCCATGTTATCGGGTATGACTCTTACTCTCTTTAGTAAAAGTTCTGTTGTTTTCATTCGGTCTCGGCCATGCACTATTACTTATGTCTCAGTGTGTCTTTACTTTTAGATTATATTCGGTTACATACTCGGTACCGGTGGTGCGCGCCCGTTTTAGGGCGTTGCATTACTTTCGTGCGGTACTCATAGACGAGCATATCCCTCGTAGTCCCAATCAGCGGTACAGAGTCTTCGGCTCCTATCATCCGGAGCTTGACAGCTAAGGTTTACTTCCCTTTTGTTTGTACAGTATTGGTAGGCCGGTGCCCTGTCCCGGAGCCATCTTATTATTCTTAGAGGCTTTAACGGATTGTATATTCCATTTGTGGTTAGTTATACCGGTTGTGTGGGGCCTTGTGTATGTTTTTAGTTTGCCTGTGATGGCCATGTGGGGCCTTGTTCAGTTGTTAGTTGGTGACCTTGTCTGTCACGGTCCGGTTTAGCACTTGATTCTACTTTTTCATTGATAGCTAGTCGGCATGGTGGCCTTGTCGGCCGTATAGTTTCCTTATGTTCGAGTTGTTTTGGGTAGTGATATGTTCTACAAGTGTCTATAGGCCTTGTCGGCTGGAGATTTGTATTTACAGCCGTTATATAGCCCGTTCTTTTCATAAATCAGAATTAGAGCCAGCCTTGCACCGAAGTGCTTAGGCTCGATAATCCCAGCTGATCTAGGTCTAGTAGGGCACCGGGTGTCGATCATGCCTCCCAAGGCGGGCGTGACGAGTACCTCGAAGATGTGACACTAACACCGAGATGCTACGAGTCTCATTACAAATCGTACCTCAAGAGTATGACCAATGCGCATTGACCCGTGATAAACTACGAGAGGAATTGTTATTGCTTTCTTTTTCTTAGATATGGAATTCCTAACCCTTTTTCTCCATAGGTACAATGATGATGAAGTGCAAAGCATCAAAGGCAACTGCACGGAGGACATTACTTGATGAAACCTACGAATCGATCAAGCGGGCAGCTCTAGTGGTTCATTAGAGAAGTACGGGGTCGAGACATCGGACATTGATGGGACCGAACCACTAGGGGCGAATGCCAAAAGCCCAAGCCGTGATTTCTGCGTCACATGCTAGTGCTCCCGGTTTGAGGAGGACCTGAGGAAAGAGTTCAAGAGTCGGGAAACGGCTTTAATGAAGAAGAGGGTGAGGAGGAGACCCGATACGGAGTCTGGCTTGATCTTTGAGATCGAGAGAAAGGCATTAAATGTTGAGCAGAGTAGACTCAGCCTAGGGAGGGCATTACTATCCGGTGGAGAGTGCCGGGGAGCCCGGAGATATATGAACGGGGGCATTGCTCTCACCGCCAAATAAAGCCTAGGCGAGCATCCAAGAAGAACCGTGGATCTTCACCAATTTATTGAGGTGGAGGAGATGAAGCGGATATTTAACTACATATTGAGTGGATGGATAAATTTTCCGGACGATACACTTGATAATTATGCGGGAATTCTATGCCAACTATTTGGAAACCATGGGTAAGGCGAAAGAGTGGCAGAAATTGAAAGATCAGCCTAAGATGGAGAGCGTCCTGGTTAGAGGCCGAAAGGTTGATATATCAGCGCCTTTATTGCTTGGATATTATATGGGCCACAATTCATACCTCCACATGCTACACCATAACCATGAATATCAGTGGAGACATTAAAATGAATCTAGCATCTCGGCTTTGATGAGAGGATGAGGCAGATACAGTGGTTGTCTGGTGTTATCTCTGAGGACAAAGAGAGCGAGTGGGTTACTAGCGCGCGAAGGTTGCAAAGATTTCCCTAGAATTTCATAGCAAGGTACATTTGGACGTTAGTGCACCACCCGGTTGGCATCGATGGTTAGTGAAAATACCCTCAGTGCGAATAGAGCAGCTTTGGTAGCCTGTATCTCATGTCAAGATACCCCATCAACATTTTGAGGGTCATTGTAGAGTGATGCGAGATTGGGCTATGGGATTGAGAACTACTATCCCACTCCCAGAGTCTCGTCTTCGAGATTATATACGGGGCGGGCATCACGAGTGCATCGGGGGTGAGCTCCTGATTGGAGAATAGCAGACCATGCTGTAGCTGTCACGGGATGAAATGAACCCTGATAAGTCGGGCAGAATTTCCACCGCAGTTCCACTAACTCCCAGCCGGTTAGGGGGTGCACAGGTGAATGTGCGCACCTAATAGGAGCAGGGTGAGACACCGGCTACAGATGTCGATTATTCCCGAGATGCGGCTCCCAACACTTCTTTTTCACCACCTACTAGCCTCCGGAGCGAGACTCCGGCGGTACATTCTAGTGCCCTAGGAATTTCTCCGAAGTTGTCCAAGAGGCGACTATGGCCAAAGGAAGATAAACAATGATGGAGAATGTTAAGCCTTTGTCACGCCCCCCACCTTAGGAGAGCATGGCCTGCCACACAATTACTTACTAGAGATGCAGAGCGACCGACTAATCTTGCACACCTCTGCAGTGCATAACTAATATTAATCCTTAAATCAAGAAAACAATGGGCTATATCTCAATCGTAAACACAACCCCCATTGACAAGGCGCATAGCCACACAGCAAGCTTGATTAACGGCTTAGGTAATAATAGGGAATCCTGCAACGGGTAAGAACAAGGCCACCATGATATCTAGTTACATTGTAAAGTAAATCCAACACTGAACTAGTTATGGCCGACAAGGCCGCTATCTATAGCTAAATAAGGCCCCACCTGGCCAACATACAAGATAAAACATATATGGGCCCACATGGCCAACAACAACTAACCATAGAAATCTAAAACAATCTACAAGCCTAACTTGTTGGGCGAGGCCCCGACCTACCCATAAAGCTGTACAAACAAAAAAGAGAGTCAACCTTCTAACTATTAGCTGCGGAGGAAAGGAGTTGGCGCTAACTCTACGGCGAGAAAGCTAAGAAGATCTAGTCAGGTGTCTATCAATTCCTGCCAGGCCAAGTAATACGGCGGCCCAAGAAGGGCGTCAATATGATATGTACGAATATGTAAGGCGATAATTATAAATAGCTGAATAAACTCAAAATAAAATTGAATAACTGCAAGAAAGGGATAAGAATACTACCTGAATAGTTGAACTTCACCTTTATCTAATTTATCATTAACTAATGCAAATAAGAACCTTGCGACCCCGTAAGACGGAATGCACAACCCGTCATGTAGAATAACCCACGGGCCCCCATAAGCCTTTGGTGAGTACACTTCAATCTATATACCCCTAACAAGGTCATATAAGTAATCTAACTATAGTCGTCAGACTAGTCCCACACAGGCACGCTCGGCCCACTGACTGTAGTTGTGTGAGTCAGTTGAACTCTGACCTCTACACCAGAGACACGAGATCGACGAGGAGTGTTGGGCGATATGGCACATAATATTCCAGCCATGGAATGGGCGTATGAGACCTTGGACCCCATCTTCGTCCCTTGCAGACAGCGTACCTACGCCTGGCGACGTCAGCACGGCCCTATTAACCTTGGGGTTGGTTATGAAGGGCTATACGGGGCAAAAGTCAATCCCAAACTAAACATGAAGAACTTGGTCTCCGGCTAATAACAAGCCTTCCCAATGTAATGGATATACTTCGACTCTCTGAGTTCAAGGCGAATTATAATACTAAAGAAACCCCAACTAGCTTTGAAGAACCTTTGCAGCAACATACCTAGATTGCCCAATTTGATCAGCCCAGAGGAAAGTTTCGGATCGTATTCAATAGCTCTTCCCAGTTGTAATAGTGTTCACAGGAGAATGAGACTAGTTTCGGTACCAAATTGGCAAAAATGATAAATTTTAATGACAATATTTTACTATATTTCAACTTAATGAAACACAGTCAGAAACGTCACTCATTTTAAAGTTCAAAAGGAGAAATACTTATAAAATAATGATATATAGGGAAATTAGTTTGGAGCAATTGCGACAACTTCTACCGGCGGGGCTACGATTTGCGGGGAATTTTCAAGAAAATAACTCCTTAGTAATGCTCCTATGGGCTTATTACTTGATACACAAAAGTTAATTTGGATTTAGACGGCATTTGGGTTTGTGTAAACGGATGAAAATAACCTTAATTCTTTGTATCTCTCTTTCTCTGGCCGAACTTATCTCAAAGAAATGAATTGAAATGAACTAAGGGACTATTTATATACTTAAGGAGGTGGGCTGGGGTCGAGTGGCACGCCCAGGCCTTGTCGCGCCAAAATTCGGGCATGCCATGGTACCCAACGCGGAGGAGTGGGTCCATGGCGGCCTGTGCCAGTCTTCTCCAGCCTTCTCCAGCCCGCTTCCCGGTCACGCTCGTTAAGAGCCTTTTCCACAGCCCTTCCTCGCACGCGTTGAAGTACTCCAAAAACTGTTTACTAAGCATTATGAATAGGCCAACTAAACTATAGAAACTTACGGGGTGTAACACCACAGGTGAAGGTCGAGATTGAGGCAATTTGCACATGCTCTACATCTTAGATTTAGGCCGGAGTTTTATTTGAATTCAATAGCATGGCCGAAGACTAATACGGCGACCTCATGAGGTTTGGGGATCTTCGGAGACAAGTGGCCAGAGTTGTCATCACAGCGGCCAACAGTCACATACCAACCCTCACTCTTCTGACCTCGGCGGCGGCACGAATGAGAACTTGATGCGCGGCCTACTGGAAAACTCACGGGAGAAAGGGAAAGAAAAGGGGAAAAAGGGGTTTTATGAGGATGTTGGAGGCGTTGAAAGAAGAAAGAAAGCATTGAAAGGAAAGAGAAAAGAGAACGCAAGTGAGCACGAGTAGAGAGCCTGCGGACTCGTGACACACACTTTCGAGAGGTGGGACGGCGAGAGGAAGCGGTAGTTTCCACCATGGTCAGCTACAAAGCTTGCTAGTGGCGAGGACCCTTTGGAAGCTATGCACATTCAGCTGGAGCAACACCATTCTAGAGGCTGTAAAGACGGCTAAGACTACTGAGTGGGTAGCCACTCCCCTGACCTACACGTGAGTGTGCCGGCCACCGCCAACGCTAGCCACGGTGGGAGGTGGAGGCACCTCCTCACGCAAGATGGCGAGGCACTTAGTGCACCGCAGTATATTCCCTTCTCTCGTGTTTACATTCTCTGGCTAGGGATGGCACGCTTTTTAAAAGAAAAGGGGAGGGAGTGTATATTTTTGGGTTTTGATTCGTTCAAGGATTTTTCTTGCCATATTGGGCATGCTATAAGTAGAAACAGGTATGTTTAGATTTATTTTTGTGATTTTGTTTTAATTTAGAAAGTGGCTTAGGAGTAACTCTGTAATAAATTGCACTATTTTTTGATATTTTGAAAATTGACCTGTTTAAAAATTTAAAGATTAGTTGTGTATACGTAGATTGCATGCATGATTTTTGTGGAACTTTTATGTCATTCGGTATATTAGCATGTAGTTTTTATTACTCCATGAATAAACCCGGACGGTATAGTGAATGCAAATCATGCCATGAGTGAGAGTGAGATCTGATACTTAGTTCAATGCGTAGTGGATCTAGAACTTGCCCCAGGTTGGTCATTGCATAGGTTTTAGGATGTTTGGTTAGGAAAGGATCATAATTCATTCTTTTTTGGCCCATTTTTAGCTTAAATAACCTTACCAAAATTATATGAATCCCTTGATCCAAATTTTTGAACGCAAATAGACTATTTTTCTTTGATTAACGATTAATCGTACCCATTTTTATAATGAACTGTTTTGTACGGTCCCTCCTTGGACATCTTTGAACCTTAACATGGTAAAATTCTAAGTTGAGGGTGGCTAGAGAAGGAGGTGCATAAATACTGGGAAGGTGAAAAAGAGAAAAGAAAAGTGAAAAATGAGGTGTGGAAGTATGAACAAAGAAAAGAAAGAAAAATTGAAAAAAGAAAATTCAAAAAGAAAATGATCCATGAAAAAGCTTGAAGAAACACACCACACTCATACAATGGCATAAAAATGGTGAAAAGGGAGGAAAAAATGAAAGAAGCAAAAAGGGTGAAAAAAAATGAAAAAAAATGGGCGATATGTATGTGGTGCCAAGGGGTTTAGTCACTAAAAATATTTCATCTTCTATCATACCCACATTTCATACATTACAAGCCATATAAAGTCCTATAGTGATCTAACTTGACCACCGACAAATAGAAGTAGAGAAAATGAGACAAGCCTATGGTATACGTTTATGTAGTATTTTGGAACTATTTGTGTGAGTGAGAGTCTCGCTTGTTCAGTCTAGGTTATACATTTTACTATATCTTTGTGAGTAGGGGACTTTATTTTACGTGGTACATAGTTTGTGTTTAACTCTACGGTGAGTACTGTGGCCAAAAGCATCGGTGATGACTTATTTTTGTTGAAAGTTAGATGACATGTCTTGATCTCGGTTTATCATGTTTTACGGTTGCTTGTAGTGCATGTGCTAGATTTGATTGAGGGGGAGAGAAAGAGGTCAAAAGCTTTTGAGTTAATGGTGCAAATTTTTTTTTTTTGATGTTTGGTTGTAGTATCTAGGTTTATTTTCTAGTTGAGCGTCGTGTTTAGTTTTTATTTTTCTTTGGCGAGGACATGTAAAAGTCTTAAGTAGAGAGGGTGTTCATGTGTAGTGAGTTTACAGCATTTTCGACGCTTAAAACTAAAAAAATATAGCATGGACTTCATTATTTTATATGGATATGAGGCACTTTTTACTTTTATTTCGGGAAAATAGAGAGTATTAGAGCAAAGATGTGCAAAAGAAGCCTTAAAGTGCAGAAAATAAAGCAAAGTATACCAGTCTCAGTGTATGAGTCATACATGATTGTACGAGTCGTACTGAGAATAGTGATGAAAGTCAGAAGGGTGGAAGAGTGGAAGAAGGAGGTAACTGCATACAACTCTGATGCAGTCATACAAAGATGGTGCGAGTCGTGGCGGAGTCGTGGAAATGTTCGAAGAAAATTGCACAAAAGCGGACTCACAGTACAAATGGACTCTTGAATCACTTAGCATCAATATAAATCGTACCGAGGCCGTGTTGAGCAGAAGATTCTTGATACTTGGAAGAACCGAGACACTATAAACTGATACAGTAATAGGAAGAAGGTACAAAATTCGTACCACAACGCACCATTGAAAATTTGAAGATGTCAAGTTCTCCGAGAGCCAAACCACGAAACATTGTACGACTTGTAGGAGGATGAAGGTATAGAGTCCTTACCATCCTGCCAATACTCCAGCAAATGCTGACACTAACCAAGGACTTATGGAAGCGAGTACGGCAGGTACAATCCTTTAAATTAAACAGAATCGGTCGTGACACAATCGTCTGCGGAATATGGAAAACTCCCCTCTTAGCTTAGGAAAAGGTTTCTAATATCTGTATAAACTAGCCTTTATTATGTTTATTTTAGCAAAGAGAAGGACAGAATTAAGTTAGTAGACGTGTGAAGAGAACTATTTTTGGTGAATTTTTTATCAAGTTTTGAGGAGCAATTCTTGGAAATTCTTGATTTCCTACATTGTTTTACACGAGATTGTTCTTTGATATTCCAATCATTTTCTTCCAATTGTTTCTGTAAGTCTTTAATTATGTGTTTATCTATGAATACAAATTATAATCTTACACCATGAGATGTTAAAACCTCCAAAACTAGGGGTTGTGGGAACCATGGTGGATTAACAAACTAGGAGTTGCACAAGTTATTCAAAACCAATGCAAAAAAGCTTGTATTGTATTCTCTTCATGTTTAAACATTTCTTAATGTTGTTAGGACTTTCCGGAATTATTTACTTTCTTGAACCTAGAGAAATAGATATTGGGAAAGAAGTACAACAAAGCTTTGGTCTTAATGATCATTGTATTAGGAGTTGTGGTCGCGGGATAGTTAAATTTGGAGCGAATTGATAACGATTGGTTTGAAATCGCTCATGAGACTTGACCCGGGGATTGAGTATAGTCATCAAATAGGGACGAACTAGTCGTTTGGATGAACCCTAGTTATCAATTCTACAAGTAAGCATTGGGATTGATCACGTGTGTATACCCAAAGTAGTTATGAACCCATGGGAACACTTACCCTAGTTGTTTGACAATCTTGATTTAAATCACAATTATAATCTTTGCTTTAATATATTGTTTTCTTTAAATCCCCCCAATTTGGAGATAACTACCTCAAGTTCAATTACCGGCATTAGTCTAGATCTTACCCTATTCCTAGTGGGTTTTGACCCTAACCTCTTAGTTGGGTTCTTTATTTACAACGACCACTTCATACTTTGTCAGGAAGTGTGAGTTTGAGAATTATCAATATACCCTTTTGAGATCATTTTCCTGGCTTTAAGGTATGAAATAAACCAACCCTTTGGAGCTGAAACACTACCCTTCCATTATAAAGTTGGCTCGTTAGGAAATTGAAGCTTGACGACTCTAGTTACGAAATCGGCCCAGGGGTGTAACGCGGGAATGTATCCAATCCATGCCAGGAATAGGGTCGAAGTCGACCCATTTCTAGATATACTAGATCAACTGGGATAATCTTTACTCAACATTGTGACCAGACAATTTCTATACACTCGGCTGGCTCATGACTCACAATGGGTAGAGCGAGAATGGTTACGAGAGGACTTCGAACTAATATCAAACTAAACGACGATATGCGGGGAGTCACAAAGAAAAGTGTGGCTCATAGATCTATCAAAGCATATACATTAATATGTAAAAGGCACAACATACCCATAACCACATCAGGTGAGTTCTCTGATCGTGAAAGCAAAGCATAAAAAATAGTTTTGGTGTTGGTCGCCACCGTGCACAGTACTACCTGAGTTGGACAACTGCTTTGAAATTCATTGAAGTTAGTGGGCTGAGTCCTCCCCGTCCTGCTAATGAACAACCTCTCAATCTATAACCCAACTAGCCACATCCAAAGCAACCATCCTTTCCCATGCGGTACTCACCCAGATGGTTCTTGCCACATTTAGGACAAGTTAGAAATGAGCGAGGCTCTTGGAGACGTGACTCACGGGGCCCAGGAGCACGTGCTCCACCCTTTCAGTCACTTATGGGACCAAAAGAAGGAGCCTTTGCAGATGATGAGAAATTGCTGGAGGTCTCTGCTCTTTTCTTTGTTGTAGGTGACTTCTTTTGGCCTGTCAAATCTTTGTTAGCGATACCAATGGCATGTCCTTGCCCTTTTGTTCTCCCCTCTCAATCTCCTTCAACTTCTCCGCCTCTATTTGTTATGCATGAATGATGAGGCTAGAGAGGTTGATGTCCTTGATTAGCATCGCAGTTCTACATTCCTTAAGCACCAAATTAAAAGCTAGGTCTGAACTTAACATACAATCCATAAGCTCAGCGATATTCAGGAGCATATCTCGACAATCGAGTGAACTCTAGTGCATACTCCTCTGATGGTCATAATTTTCTACCTAAGGTTTATGAATTTTGCCACCTTAGCTTTCCTCAACCCCCGAGGAAAGTACTTGTCCAGGAATGCCATAGCAAAGTCATCCCATTGGCCAAGACCTACTCCATTCGGCCTTCTCTCCTTCCACTTGCTCGTACCAAATTTGTGCCACCCCTTTCAACTGGTAGGCAGCCATATCGGAACTCTCTACAGAGATGACACCCATGATTTGGGTGATCTTTGTACCTCATCAAAAACTCATGTGGATCCTCATCAACTTTAGACTTTTGTGAAATGCTAGGAGGGTTCATACTTGTGAAATCTCAGACCCTAGTCGCGGCTTCTACGAACCCATTGGCGTTGTTGGCACTACTACCTGCTGAATTGACCTGACTAGCCCTTTGCTTGAGCCAAATTTGAATCGCCGCCTGAAATTTCGTGAGAGACACTTGGTCGTCCCTAAGGGCTACGGAAATTTGGTGGGCTAGCTAGGTTAGCATTTACGCTGGTCCTTCTTCCATTTCCTCTCTCTTTGGAGGCATTGTTATTGCTAAAAAGAATAGAACATGAGTTAGGAGAACATTTTTAGATCGGCACAATGCACGATAAGGATCATGAACAAAAGGATAGATTTCCCTAATAACGTCTTGTAGCCTCCCCCTCATAAGTGGTATGCTTCGTACCATGAAAGGAATCTAGCGACGCGGCTTCACACATCCTAGGATACTCTAAACATAGTGCTACGATACCATGTTTGTTATGACCCAAGTCACCACGAATGTGACAAGGTACTTGGAGCCACAAGTGACCCAAGTGAACCCATGGCTTAACATCACACTAGAATCTTTTTGAATTAATTAGAAGAAAGTGAAACATCATAATAAATGATACCTTTCTAAAGAGAAGAAATATACGATAAGATCTTGTAACGCCCGAATAGTTTGAGCGATAAAATCATATTTTGAGTAGGAATAAGAGTATATAACAGGATGAAGGAAGTTTTATGAGTTATTTTGAGTTACTCTATGATCATATTTAATATTGGGCGTTGATCAAGTTGTAGAACAAAATTCGGAAAAAGTTATCGCAAAATTTTCTTCTTGAGATTCTTTGAAATTTAGGTGAAATGTCTTGAGGATTTTCTTCCAATATATAAATTTAGGGGAATTGTGAGACCTATAAAATTAAATATCTATGAGTATAGCTTCCAGCGCATTAAACTGTTCGTCGGTCGACTTCGGAGTAGAGATATTCGCGTTTTGTGACTATGGCAGGCACCTCTAAGAGGTCTAAGGCGGTGGAGGACTATAAAAGCCCCTTGGTCGGTCGGTTTGCCTTATTTTCTTATTTTCCAGAACTTCTTATGTCCGAACCTCTCTCAAGGTTCTCTCCATGGTTTCCTTTGGATTTTGAGGTTAGAAGCCATGGCTCAACATGATTTTGGTGTGGGGAAGTCGGGAGCTTGGTGTAGTCCGTGGTTTGGTGTCTTTTAGGGATGTTGGTGGCTGTTTCGTGGTTAATCTGTTGGTAAGCCTTCTTTTATTTGTTCTCCATAGTTTTTTAAGGTTGTTTATAGGTGTATGCGCCGATGGGTTGTTGTCTCGGATTTTCTACCGTCGAATTCTTATAGATCTTATCGGGTAAGCTTTGTTTGTCTTGTTTTGTTATTGAGTTATGTTGGCTGTGTTTTGGCAGAATATTGGACTTCCTTTAGGCAGTAGTTTCATGGTTTTGAAGGCTCAAGTTCAGCTAGGTTTGAAGCTAGGTATGTTAGGCTTGTCCCTCCCTTTGTCGTCATGAATTCCATAATCGTTGTCGTCCGTGTTGACGTGTGTGTTGGCTGTTTTGCGATGGATTGTATTTTTTATATTATTGAACTATTGTTCTGCTGTTTATATAATTAGTAAATTTGTGTATAAGGTGCTGGTTTGGTTGGTGGCTCGGTCTTGAGTGCGGAGAATCGTAGTCATGGCAGGTATTGGGGGCTCATGTCGAGAGGCCGTGTATGAGTGTGTGGTTCTTGTAGCAAGTTTTGGGATATTTGAGTGAATGATATTAATATATCATATTGACAAGTGAGCGGGGTATTATAGTAGTTAAGGTCGATAGTTTGCGACGATCCTTTGTTATGTTTGAATCGGCGATGTGTCGATGGCACGTGGCGACCGTGGTGACGCCAGGTTGATTTGGCTGTGTCTCTGATTTTAGAGGTAAGTAGAGTGGTGTGTTGCCTTTTTATAAATATTGAGGATATACAGGTTAGGATGGAAATCCTTAGCTTGGTTAGTGGCTCGTCGGTGGATGGCTAGATGTGAAAGAATAGTATTGTGTTGTAATAGTCGGGTTGTGGGGTTTGAGAGCCGATTGTGGTCTGTTTGAGCATGTATTATTATTTTTTTGATTGTGTGTGTGTTATGTTTGAGGCCTTGTGTCTTGGGATACCGTGCACGAGGATTGTTCCAGGCAGAAATTCGGGCAGGGTGCCTTGTGGCTTGTGGATGCCCCGACGCACGAGAGTGTTTCAGGCTGGGAGGTTGAGCCCAGTGAAAATGACCTACGGGGTTGAGAATGATGTCCTTTGTAGTGTCGAGTTAAGACATGATTCGAGAGTGATCGGAGCATGTGCGAGCCTTCCCACAGGTGGTTCTCCTAGATGGATTGAGCTCATGCTTATGCGTAGCCAGAGAGAGTATCGGCGATTGCCTAATTGATGATGTTGATTAGCACAATTGTTTGCCAGCGATTTGTTTGGCATTATATTATGGTTGTTGCTTGTGTTATTTTTAATCGATACTTGATGGATGCTAGATGTTGGCTGGTGTTAAATGGAGGCCGTCGAGAGGTCTAAAGGCAATGACAGATGAGCTATGTTAGCTAGGTGCCCTTTGTGTTGTGTTTACTTTTTGGACTTGTTGGGCTTATAGGGACCCGGTAGGTTTTGTTTATGCTTCTTGTTTGTACGGGCAGGTAGGTTTCTTGTGTTTACACTTATGTTGAGTTCTCATACGCATTATAAGTATATTGTTGATCTCTAATCTATGTCTTCAATTATTTCTGCCTTTCATACTTAGTACGTTATCTATCTCTTACGACACCCTAGTGAGAATGGCTGCATTCATACTGGTGATGGTAGGAGTTTGTTAGATTAGGTTCTTGGTTGTTAGTGGAGTTCATTTGTCGATGTGCTCCATTTCTTTCGGATTGCGAGAGGGATTTGAGTTATAGGTAGTTGAGGCCTTGTCCCGATCATTTGATGCTAATGTATTCATAGAGAGGCTCATAGACATCGTTTTGTTTTTAGTATGTTGTTATAGGCCAGGTGGGCCATGTTGTATAGTTGGTTTCCATTTCGTGGCACGGCGGCATATGGTATTTATTTATTTTTTGGTCGGTCAAATGAGCCAGCTTCCGCTATAGTCTATCATCTTATTTTGATTTATAGTTGTTGTGTTGTCGAACCTCATCGGTTCTGTCTTTTTTTTATTTTTTAGGCATTGTCTATGCTCATATCGAGGTGGCACTAGGTGCCGATCACGCCTCCACAGGTTTGGGGGTGACAGAATCTTGAAGTATGAGACAATTGCAAAACATGTTGAAATAATATGTTGTTTGAAAGCCATATAAGAGCGAGATTCTTCGAGACAATTCCCTAGCTAACTTTAAAGAATAACTCAAAAGAAAAACCGAACTGAAAATATACTCTCGCCCTTGGAAGATGATTCACCGGTGAATGATGAAGGGCGTACCAGCGCACTTCATAAACATATTTTGCCGTACTTTACTATGTTTGACAACTTAAATTATGTGTGTTTGCATGTTTTATGTTATATATTTCTGAAAATTAGCTAACGCATGTGATTATATGTTGCGGACTAAAAAGGATGGATTTGAATGTATTTGAGGCTTATGGATTTAAGATGAAAAGAAAGGCGAAGTCGTGGGCAAGGTTGAGTTTGGAAGATGCGAAGCAGTGTACCGACGGGTTGAGAAAGACTCGTTACATTTGGTAGCGAGTCATGAAGAAATCGTCGTGAAGTCGATTGTGGAGACTAATAAGAGAACTTTTGAGAAAAATCCGGTGAAGGTAACGGAAGGCGTCACGAATCGTCAGGTATTGGCACGACTCATTGTCGAGAGAACTAGTAGGAATCGTCGGGTGCCAACTGGAATTTTGGAGGATTATACCATGAGGGCATAGCGACTCGTGCCCATGCACAACGAGTTGTTAGGTGACCCGTTGTCACAACCGACGCGGCAGCAAGGCTTCCAAAATAGGAAAAAGTGGATAACCTACTTCAACTAGGAAAAGGAACATTAAATCTCAAGCCAAATTCATCAAGAATGAGGAAAACATCTAACTACTATAAATACCCTTTATTTTCATGTAATAGCTATCAAGCTCAGATCAAGTGTTAAGAATCAGAAGTTTTAAGTTTTTTGTCTTCAGAGTTGAAGTTTCACAACAAGTTTCTAGAGTAAATTTTAAGAAGTTTTAGAAGGCATACTTTGAGATATGATTGTAACATTGTTATTTCGAATTTTGCAATAATCAAGTGAGTTCTTCCTATCAATCTTGTAAGTATTAATTTTTGCTTTTATTTATGAATTCTATTAATTTACTAATAAATATGATAGACCAAAACCACCACAACTTCAGGGTTGTGGGATCCATGACAAATTAACACACCTTAGGAAAAAGCACTTGAAGTGATTCTTGAACGGATATGCATGTATTGTTTCTTCCTTCATTTTAATTGATTTTTACTTGATTTGCAAACATTAGAACTTGATTATTCTTACTTACCGGATGAAGGTAATGAATGGGACAAGGGATTAACAACGGAGATTTGAGGCTACCAACCCTCATCTAATAGCTTGAACTTGTCGAGATATCTAATCGATATTAGAGATGAGGTCAATTAAAAAAGTACTAGTAGATAGACCAAGTTCTTGGCAGTGAGATCATCTAGATAAGAGACCAACAATTTAGGTGAACCTAACTTACCAATATTGTTTGCTAAGCACCGGAATAGATCACTAGTATAAAGCGCCTTGTGGTTATGAAGTCATGGGAACACTTACCCTAGTTAATTGCATAAATTTGGAAACAACCACCAACTTCTCAACATTGTTACTTACTTTTACAAATCCCACCTCTTAGGTAATAATCGACTAAAACAGCTTAAGCACTAGCATTCTTCTACATCATACGTATTCTGTAGGATCGACCCCAACATTCTAGTTGGGTTCTTTATTAACAACAATGCACTTCATACTTTGTTAAGAAGAGTGAATTTGAGCGTTATCAAAAAGTGGAGCCGTTGTCGGGAATACGGTTTAGGATTAGATTAATTTCTTGTATTTAACTTTTAGTCTTTATTTCCTCTTTTTATTTTTCTTTTATTTCCTGACGTGTCACAGGGCAACATGGTAAAACAAGAGCCAAAGATGTGACCACGGTATCAGCAGTATCTTGATGAAGTACGAATAATCAAGATACATTGTCGTCTCGAACATTAAATCAAGCACTACTTGAAGGCAGCCCAGATAATTTTTTATTTTTTTTCGTGTTTGTTCAAGTGTGCAGGTGATAGGTCAGAATTTTCAATAAAGATTGAACTTAAATATTGAAGGCATGAGGAGTAAGGCCAGGAAGTTCTTCTTGCACTCTATTACTTTATGCTTATTTGTTTTTAGCACTAGGGATAGTGTAACCAATTAAGTGTGGGTGGGAAGATGTGAACTTCATATTACCATGCATCTGCCTTAATTGCTAAATTTGCAAATGGTAGTCTAGTTTTGTTTTGAGATTTATGATTTGTCATGCATTCTTTTTGGTTTTTAGTATCTTTTTAGTTTTATTTTATTTTGGGTTCCTCCGATTTTTATTTTCGGTACTTTTCCGGTGGATAGTCCCTTAGAACCGATTAGAAAGTCTAGATTTTTATTTTTATTTATTTTTAGTCATTGAGTCATGATTTTGCACGATGATGGATGGATGACGATCATCTTAAGAGAAATTAGTGACATTAGGAAGAACAAGAACTTGGACCTTCGAATGCTAGTCTTAGAGTATCACTTGAGACTTTATAAAATTCACTCAAAAATGCATGAAAAGGTAGAAACACAATCTTTTGGGAACTTGACTCTTGTACTTGAAAAAATAGGCTTAATTATGTTATGCATGCAATATGGATATATGTGTTTATGTGATCTTGATTTCCATTGTTAAACCATCTTTTTGCCAATGTGTGAGGAATTATTTTTTTGATATATTTCATGCTTGTAAATTGATGTCTTTAACTTGCCCGGTGTGTGTGCAAAGAGAAATAAGAATGATAATTTAGAAAAGTGATAGGCATTTCTTTGATAGCCCTTTTTTATTCTATTTTACCTACCTTGATTGAAAATATCCGAGTTAGCTATGTTTGAGCCTTATCCTATTCTTTTGATAGCCATATTATAAGCTTGAATTCCTTTTTGTTCTATTGACTAGTATTTGATCCAAGTGACTCCTAGAGCACTTTAATAAAAAAAATGTAGGAAAGGAGCATAATTGGAGAAATGAAGAGAAAAGCTAAAAAATTGTGGTGAGTGGAAGAAAGAAAAAGGTGAGAATTTTGCTAAACAGGAGGAGTGATTTTTAGTGGAAAACAAAAAGAGAAGAAAGAGCTTTGAAAAATGGAAGATTTACCGATTAACTGTACCCATTTGTTTACAATGAACCTATTTTGGCCCTGGTCCTTCCTTGGATATTGTGAACCTCAACATAAGCAAAATACTTAAGTTGAGAATTGGCTAAATGAAGTGCGTAAAGGGTAGAACGGAAGAAAAGGACAATAAAAAAATATTGTATAAATTAAAAATATCAAATTAAAAAAAACATAAACATAATAATTAATAGTTGAAAATTGAAAAATTAAAAGGGGGGTATAAGGAGAGAATTTGGAAATTGAAGAATGAGCTAAAGCAAAGTGTTGTGAAGTATTAAGTCTTTGTTACACCCCATTGAATTCCCGGCATCTAGATGACCTATTCGCATATTAGTTAAGCGTATTTGGAAGCCATACGTGCTAGGAAAAGGCCCGGGAAAAGATCGGACGAAAATCTGTCAAACCACCGTGGAAGGGCCGAAGTGAGCCCACTCGCGATGGCGCCGTGTCACGGAGAGTGGGGCCACCGCGTTGGCTCAGAGTGACACGTTGGGCTGTCCGGGCCCAAGTATGTAAAGCCCCACTTCCGGTTTGTGTATGTTATTTCCTTTAATTAATTTCCAGAAAACGTGAGAAGCAGAAGAGGGACGAGAAGGAGAGATATATTATATATCCATTTGATTACGGCGCAACGAGTCTAATCTCAAATTAACCTCGAAGTGCCAGGTATTTAGCAACGAAGGCTTGATCCTCACCCAGTTTTGTTTCATGAAATACGGCCGACGAATCGTCGAGCTACCGGACCAAGGTAAGTAGAATTGCTCAAAACTAGTGTCTATGTGCTCCTAGCTGTGAAGTGAATACTTCTCCCTTACGGACTTACGAAAAATAGCAAGTTTTTCGGCCGTCTTTGATAAGCCTAAGTTTAGGCTATAATTATATCGAAATTGACGTCGTCCTTGAATAAAGGATTGTATTTAGCTCTAATCAACGATGTATATGAATGCAGCTAGGAGAAATAGCTGGAGTACTGACCGAGCCTCGTCATTTGTCGGATAACTTCCGAGTTGGGCCCAGCCTGAGATTGTTCTTCGGCAAGTTAACGACACCTTTATATGAATCATAGTAAACTCGTAGTTTGAACTCTCGGAGTTGAATGTTGAGTATTGAGTAAGTTTAGTAAATCTGGTTTGCGTTGCCACAACATCGTATTCAGTCAGAAAGATAGAAAAGCATGCGCCAAAGGCGAGATTAGCATTCCGAATGAACGAGCAGTTTTACGACTACAGACTAGCCATTGAGACCGAGATGAGATATTGGCTACGGGTGTAACGGTTAAGAAAGATTTCGAGAATCGGTATAATGTTAAAGAATCGGCTTAATATAGAAAGAGATCGAGAATAAGAAGAAATCGAGATTTGAATGGCCTTTTCGATTATACATGCTTGCTATTTATATGGCTATTTGCTTGTTGAGACTTGTTGTGGCATGAGGGCCCACTTATTGAGCGTCCTCGCGCTTCAGGTTGTGTCGTGGTCGCCAGTTGAGCGGGTAGGTTTACGTCACTCAGGGTGGTATGCCGTCCCAGTTTGGACGAAGATGGGATGAAGCCTTCCCCATAGCGGTACGTCAGCATTACGATTGTCTCCTTTGGTGACTTGTTTCGGGTGACGGGTGCGGCTCCGGTTTGAATAGCCACGAGGAAGTTCCCGTGCCGGACCCTATACATTGCATCCATGCACACGAGTGGCAACTCACGTTTCGAGATAGCCACGAGGAACCCGAGACCCTATACATTACGTCTACCAGAGTCCCCTCCACAGGACTCGGAACACGGTTATTTATATCGAGGCCGAGGCCGAGCCGAAGACCCGGGGGCCGGTAGAGGAGCTCACAGTGAAGCGCGACGAGTGTAGTGACTTATTTTTTGGCGAGTTTTGACAGGGTAGGGCTAGATTGTTTGCTTGCTTGGTACCCATCCGGCTTGTAGGGGATTATTGTGGCTCTTGCTTGCTACTTGTATATCCTAATTTATGTATTTATATGTTAGCTACTAGATAGCGGTAGAAGCGCGTTTACGGTACGCCTCACTTTTATCGGTACAAAAACATGATTCGGTTCTTGCAGTTTATTCGAGATTCGGTTACCTCTGCCATACGGATTTGCTAGTTATCTTTGTCTTATTTCGATTCTTTTCGGTTATGTTGTTTCGGTTGCTTGCATACTCGGTCAGCGTGCGCGCCCCGATGGGGCGTTTGCATTACTGCAGTACTCATAGACGAGCGATCCCTCGTGATTCCGGCCCGGCTATCGAGTCAATCGGCTCTGTCATCGAGTCGATTTCGGAAGGTGTAGCTCTTTCCTTTTGATGTACGATATGGGTAGGTCGGGCCCTGTCCGTCATTTCTATTGTTACTCATAGAGGCTTCTGCCCAGTGTATTTTATCTCTTTGTGGTCGGATTGGCCGTGCGTGTGAGCGTGCGGTTTGTATATCGTTTAGTATTTCTCTTTATGTTGGCCGTGAGAGGCCGTAGCTTGTCAATAGTGGTGACCTTCTTAGGTCACGTGGATCTTACGGTATTCTTGTGTTTAAGTTTCGAGATGACTAGTCGGCATGGTGGCCTTGTCGGCCACTTTGCAGTTACGATTTTAGTATGTTACAGTA
Source organism: Datura stramonium (assembly GCA_018107945.1). NCBI lineage: Eukaryota > Viridiplantae > Streptophyta > Magnoliopsida > Solanales > Solanaceae > Datura > Datura stramonium. The sequence continues at coordinate 127,841 of JACEIK010004007.1, forward strand.
AATACATTGTGCAGTGCAGTGGTATAGGCCCCGAGATGGCCGAGGCTGTGTTTAGCCGTTATATAGCCCCTTTGTTTCCAGGGAATTTGAGATAGAGCTAGCCGGGCACCGAGATGTGCCTCGGCCCACCAGTTAGTAGTCCGAGATCCTTCTAAGGAGCTGGTGCCAGTCTGCCCCCAAGGCGGGAAGTGACAAGTAGCTAGGAGCTTAGTGCCTATCTTGGCCAAATAGTTCCACACCGTCCCTTAGCCTACATTACAACCAAATTAAAGTCCTAATTGATCCTTGATTCCTTAATTTTATATTAGCGGGGTATTACACTAAGGGCAAACCTATGGGTGAGTAGTTTGCATGTATGTTGAGTTCTTTAGGAGAGTGAGTGTATTTTTGTTTTATTTATTTATGCCCAAGTTAATCTTATTCTATGTTGTGTGAAACGGCCATCTCTCCAAATTGTGAGGGCACAATGGTAAGACTTTGGTTTAATCTTGATTGCTAAATTATATATAATTCATTTTGTCCCAATATGTGTGATGAGTTAGTTTTCAAAAGCTAAGTGATTCGAACTTTGACATCTTAATGTTGAACCTATATGTATGCGAGTGAGTTGTTTGAGCTTCATTGATTTGTCGTGATCTAAGTGTAAGTAGACCTATTCGTAGGATGAATATTGTGCTTAATTTGTTGCAGGAAATAAATGATTGTTGAGGATGAACAATAGTTTAAGTTTGGGGTGTTGATGAAGGGCGTACTCACGCACTTCATAGACATATTTTCCCGTACTTTACTATGTTTTGAGAACAAATTATGTATGTTTGCATGTCTTTATGTTATATATTTGTGAGGTAAGCTAACGCATGTGATTAGATGCTGAGGACTAAAGGATGAGATTTGATTGTATTTGAGGCTTATGGACTGAAGATGAAAGAAGCTGAAGTCGTGGAAAAAGGTTGAGTTTGGAAGATGCGAAGCTTGATGTACCCGGCGGGTTGAGGGAACGACTCGTTACATTTGGTAATGAGTCGTGAAGTGATCGTGGATACTAAGAAGAGAACTTTTTGAAAAATACGGTGAAGTAGCGGAAGACATCACAAATCGTCGGTGGCACGACTCATTGTGAGCACTAGTAGAATTGTCGAGGTGCCTTTGGAATTTTGGAGAGTTAGACCATGAGCCTAACGGCTCGTTCCCATACACAATGAGTTGTTAGGTGACCCGTTGTCACAACCGGCGACGCGGAAAGGCTTCCAAACGGGAAAAAGTGGATAACCTACTTCAACTAGGAAAAGGAAAATTAAATCCCAAGCCAAATTCATCAAGAATGAGGGAAAACATCTAACTACTATAAATACCCTTTATTTTCATGTAAAAGCTATCAAGCTTTAGATCAAGTGTTAAGAATCAAGTTTTAAGATTTTATGTCTTCATGAGTTGAAGTTTCACAACAAGTTTCTAGAGTAAATTTTAAGAAGTCTTAGAAGGATTACTTTGAGATACGATTGTAACGTTGTTATTTCGAATTTTGAAGTCAAGTGAGTTCTTCCTATCAATCTTGAAAGTATTAATTTTGCTTTTATTTATGAATTCTATTAATTTACTAATAAACATGACGAGGCTAAAACCACCACAAACTAGGGTTGTTGGAACCGTGAAAAATTAACACACATATGAAAAATACTTAGTGATTTTTAATGAAGTTTTATGCATGTATTGTTTATTCCTTCATTTTAATTGATTTTTAACGGTTGCAAACGTTAGAACTTGCCTTATTCTTACTTACCGGACCAAGGAGGTAATGAATAGGAAAAGGGATTAACGGCGAAGATTTAAGTCTACCAACCCTCATCTAATAGCTTGAACTTGTCGAGGGGATAGTTGTTCGGGGGGCCGCAGAATTGTACGAGGTCGTGCAAGTAATATAGTGGCCCTTTTTAAGAGCCGGATATCGAACCCACAGGGACTAGACCAATTCATCTAACTATCAAGTTGAAGTGTGATATTAGCCGCAAGTGTTGATTATAGAAGTTTTCGATAGATTTAGTTAGAATCTAATTGTGGTGATGAAATAATGCAATTCATTCAGGAGCAACATAAGAGTTAAAGTCGGATAATCATGCAATACTACGATTTGCACTGGTTTTAAGTATGAAACTATCAATTGTTGTCTCACATAATTGGAATTGTATTTCATGGCCTTTCGAACACCTAAACCGACAAACTAGCCTCACTACTACATTGTGGCGAGGATGCTAATTCTAGTTCGTGGGCATTAATTACGTGGATGTAGTTACGTGGATATGATTAGAGACTCTCGTACTTCTAATCATTAAACTCAACAACTACACAACTACTTCTTCGAGTGGTGATGTGATAATTCTAATCGGTCTCTAAATAATCCCGTTTTATCAACCAAGCAAGGCATTAGGTATATTTTTATCCTAACACAAATTATATCGTGAATACAATCATGCTCCCTACATTCTCTTGTTGGCCTAAGTAAATGCTTTCTCAAGCATTTGCCTAAGTTGCGTATTATGTTTTTTCATGGTGATCAATCATAAAAACACCCCATAATTCAGAATGCAAGACATAACAACAATCAAATAACTTAATTCCAACACAAATTTGTAAAAACACAATCATAACTCATGGCTTCAACCCTAGAGGAAGGGTTCTAGCCATCATGTTAAATAAAATTACAAGAAAACATTGTTAAAAAGTAACATACTTACAAGAATTGGTAGAAGGAAGAATTTGACAAACCCTAGGTGAGTTCTCCTACTTCTCCGCCGCTCCTAGGTGGTTTTCGAATAAAATCGTGACAAAATGATTTTAGGAGCTAAGGGACCGATTTATAGTAAATGAGAATCGTGCAAAATTAAGCCTTTCGTGGAATGGCTCCGTGTCACAAAGTGTATTGCGGAGCCTTTGCCTCCGTGACACGGAAATTGCTTATGAGAGGCACCTTTAATCAACAAAAATCGTCTCTAGGCAGCCTCTTGCGCGATGGCCGGCGTGGCACATTGCTCATGCAGCGAGATGGCTGGGCGGCGGCGCGCGAATCGCTGCGTGGCACGGCGCGGCGGCGCGCAAGTCGCCTGCCTGCTTGCTGCCTTCTCTCATGCAGCATGGGCGTGGCACGGCAACGCTGGGCATGGCACGCGCATAGCGTGGCACGCTGCACAGGCGTGACCTTGCCAAGGCATGCTTCTTGCCGACTTTTCGCAAATTGCTCCCAACTCCATTCCTCTACTTCACCAACTTATAAATTAGTTCCTCAAATTCATTGAAACCTACAAAGCAAGGACTAATCATGTTGGTTTCTAATCATGTTGGTTAGTACATATATTCACATTTATATAAAATCACATGAGAATGTATATAATTAATTAGCTAAACAAGACTAAATTAAGTTATAAAGCATCACTCGGGCATGCTATTGTTCCCGAGATCAATAGCTAATCCGATATCAAGGGTAAGGGTCAATTAAAGTACACCCGTAGACAAACCAAGTTGCACGGTGAAAATCATCTAGATAGGGGACCAACCATTTAGGTGAACCTAACTTACCAATATTGCATGCTAAGCACCAGAATAGATCACTAGTATAAAGCGTCTTGTGGTTATGAAGTCATGGGGAACACTTACCCTAGTTAATTGCATAAATTTGGAAACAACCACCAACTTCTCAACATTGTTACTTACTTTTACAAATCCCCCCTCTTAGGTAATAATCGACTAAAAAAGTTTAAGCACTAGCGTTCTTCTACATCCTTCCATATTCTCTTTGGGATCGATCCCAACCTCTAGTTGGGTTCTTTATTTACAACGTCCGCTTCATACTTTGTTAAGAAGTGTGAGTTTGAGCGTTATCACTGAACTACTACTGAAATTGTCAGAAGGAAACTACTGTTGATGCTGAGACTGAGAACCTGCACCTGTATCATAATACGATACAGCATGGAAAATATGCATCAGTATTTGAATGAACCTAGTATGTGAGATATAAGTAAAATAGTAGTAATATGCAACTAAACTGATAAACACTGAATATAACTGTAACAGTGTAACACATGTACTGACTGAGGATCATAGCTATATCTAGTAATCTGAATAAACTAAGTTGAACTGAAACTAAGACTATATTGAACTGAACTATACTGACAAGTAGGAGAGTCTATAACTGACATATAACCACGTGAGCTAGACGTGGAGTGCGATGTATACACCCATCGTGAAAGCCCATTTTACCTTGCCAGG